>JASTWF010000081.1:545804-784700 GCA_030390025.1 Squalus acanthias
TATTTGCTACTTTTCTGCCCACCTGACAAATGTTTTCATAACTTCCTTCAGTCTACAGCTTCCTTCTTCAGTATCATCCACACAGCCGATTTTAGTATCATCTTCAAACTTCTTAATCAAACCTCTATATTCAAGTCTAGATAATTGATAATTACCACAAAAAAGCATGCGACCTATTGCTGAGCCCTGCGGAACCCCACTGAAACAGCCTTACAGTCACAAAAATTCACCCATCAACCATTACACTCTGCTTGTCTCCGAGACAGTTTTGAATCCAACTTGACACTTTGCCTGGAACCCATGGGCTTTTAAATTCGTGACCAGTCTGCCATGTAGAACCTTATCAAAAGTCTTGCTAAAGTCCATATACTCCACATCAAACGCACTACCCTCATCTACCCTCCTTGTTACCTCCTCAAAAAATTCAATCACATTTGTCAGACACGACTTTCCCTTAACAAATCCGTTCTGACTATCCTTGATTAATCCGTGTTTTCTAAATGATCTACCTGCTTTAATGACCATGATGTGGAGATGCCGGCGTTGGACTGGGGTGGACAAAAATGAGAAGTCGCACAACACCAGGTTATAGTCCAACAGATTTATTTAATTTTACAAGCTTTCGGAGCTGTCGCTCCTTCGTCAGGTAAGTTAGCAATGAGAGAATCTCCCAGAATTCACAATTTAAACCCAGACAAAATCTATTCACATTATTCGCTACAACAAAGAGCACAGCCAAGACAATGAGATGTGTCCCAGGGGGTCCAACGTGTCAAACCACCTGCTGGCTGCATATCCTGTCAATTTGTGTTCTTGTGTTAGCCTTTTTAAAAAAAAAAAAAAAAACACCTGGGAAGACCGGCCATGATGTCAAGTCACGTTCTGTATCGTGACATGAACCCGATATCGCGATTGAGGCCATCCTCATGAGTGCGGAACTTGGCTATCAGTTTCTGCTCTATGATTTTGCGCTGTCGTGTATCTCGAAGGCCGCCTTGGAGAAACGCTTACCTGCAGATCCGAAGCTGAATGCCCCTGGCTGCTGAAGTGTTCCCCGACTGGGAGGCAACACTCCTGCCTGGCGATTGTTGCGCGGTGTCCGTTCATACGTTGTCTCAGTGTCTGCATGGTCTCGCCGATGTACCATGCTCTGGAGCATCCTTTACTGCACGTATCAGTAGACAACGTGGCCGAGTCACATGAGTATGTTCCGTGTACCTGGTGGGTAGTGTCCTCACGTGTAATGATGGTATCTGTGTCCATGATTTGGCATGTCTTGCAGAGGTTGCCGTGGCAGGGTTGTGTGGTGTCTTGGT
This sequence comes from Squalus acanthias, assembly GCA_030390025.1. Taxonomy (NCBI): domain Eukaryota; kingdom Metazoa; phylum Chordata; class Chondrichthyes; order Squaliformes; family Squalidae; genus Squalus; species Squalus acanthias. Next base: position 547,121 of record JASTWF010000081.1, read on the forward strand.
TGCTGTTCTCCTGAAAGATGGGTAATCTGCTGCGAACGATGGTACTTTTGAGTTAGGCGGCTGCTTGAAGGCGAGTAGTGGAGGCGTGGGGATGGCCTTAGCAAGGTGTTCGTCGTCATCGATGACATGTTGAAGGCTGCGAAGAACATGGCGTAGTTTTTCCGCTCCGGGGAAGTACTGACGACGTAGGGTACTCTGTTGGTTGTGTCCGTATCATAGAGCAGAAACTGATAGCCAAGTTCCGCACTCATGAGGATGGCCTCAATCGCGATATCGGGTTCATGTCACGATACAGAACGTGACTTGACATCATGGCCGGTCTTCCCAGGTGTTTTTTTTGGGTTTTTTTTTTTTAAAAGGCTAACACAAGAACACAAATTGACAGATATGCAGCCAGCAGGTGGTTTGACACGTTGGACCCCATGAACACATCTCATTGTCTTGGCTGTGCTCTTTGTTGTAGCGAATAATGTGAATAGATTTTGTCTGGGTTTAAATTGTGAATTCTGGGAGATTCTCTCATTGCTAACTTACCTGACGAAGGAGCGACAGCTCCGAAAGCTTGTAAAATTAAATAAATCTGTTGGACTATAACCTGGTGTTGTGCGACTTCTCATTTTTGCTTTAATGACAGCCAGCCTGTTTAGTACCTCCTATTTATCTCTCTTTAACTCACCCAATATTCCAGCAACCTCTTCGTTTACCATAGCTTTGTCAAAGTCCTCTTCCTTGGTAAACACCGACACAATGTATTAATTTACTTCCTCAGCCAGGCTTTCTGCCATTACCAATAGATTTCCATTTTGGTCCCTAACCGGCCGCACCTCTCCTCTGACAAGCCGTTTACTTTGAATATGCCTACAGATTACCTTTGGATTCCTCTTTATGTTAGTCGCTAATCTATTCTCATATTGTCTCTTTGCCCCTCTTATTTCCTTTTACAATTCTCCTCTGTACTTTTTATATTCAGCCTGATTCTCCCTTTTATTATCAAGTTGACATCTGTCATACGCCACCTTTCTCTGCTTCATCCTACTTTCCAACTTCTACACCATCCAGGGAGCTCTGGCTTTGGTTGAACTCCCTTTGCACCTTGTAATATGGCAGCTAGACTGTACCCGAACCATCTCCTCTTTAAAAATTCCCCATTGCTTCATTACATTTTGCCTGCCAGTCTTAGACTCCAATTCACCCAGGACAGACCCCTCCTCAATTCGCTGAAATTTGCCATATTCAGGTACCTATTTTTATGCTGGATTGTTTCATTTCCTTCTCCATAACTGATCTGAACCTTACGATACTATGATCACTATTCCCGAGATGCTCCCCCACTATGATATTCTCAACTTGACCCACTTCATTCCCCAGCACTAGATCCAGCAATGACTTCTACCTCGTTGTGCAGGAAACATACTGATCAAGAACGTACTCCTGAATACTCTTCAGAAAAACCTCGTCCTCCCTGCCCTTAACACAATTACTATCCCAGTCTATATTCGGGGAGCTAATGGCTCGTATCATCAGTACTCTATTGTTCTTGCACCTCTCAGTAATTTCTTTGCAATTCTGCTCCTCTATCTCCATCCCACTGTGCGGCCCATAAAATACACCAAGTAACGCAATAGCTCCACTATTGTTTCTCAACTCTATCCAAATAGATTCGGTATTTGACCCCTCAAGGACAATCTCTCTGTCTAGCACTGGATTATTTTCCTTAATCTAAACTGCTACCCCTCCTCCTTTTTTCCTTCCCTCTCTTTGCTGAATACATTGTCCCCGTGAATATTAAGCATCCAATCCTCTCCTTTTTGAGCCAGGTCTCCGTTATCGCCACTACAACATATTCCCACGAGGCTATATGTGCCTGGAGCTCACCAACCTTACTAATCAGACTTTGTTCTTTTACACACTTAGAACACTTCTAAATAAAACCGTCTCTCCCAGTCCTCTGTGCACCTTGTTTCTACTTTTTATTACAACATCCTGGTGCCCAAACCCCTGGCGAATTGGTTCAAACCCACCCCAACAGCAGTCGTTAATGTGCCCGCAAGGATATTCGTCCCAGCTCAGTTCAGGTGCTTCCCCTTCATGTTGAACAGGTCCCACCTGCCACAGAACTGACACCAATGTCCCAGGAATCTGAAGCCCTCCTCCCTGCACCATGTCTTAGCCACGCATTAACCTTCCATATCTTCCTATTTCTACTTTCACTAGCCCATCCTGGCACTGGGAGTAATCCTGAGATAACCATCATGGAGCTCCTGCATTTTAACTTCCTCTCTGGATCCTTATAAACTCTGACTGCAGGATATCAGCATTCTTTCTCACTAAGTCTTTGGCTCTGACGTGAATCACAACGTCTGGCTCTTTGAATAATGTTCTGCAACCTCTCCGTGATGTCCCCTACCCTAGCAACAGGCAGGCAACATACCCGATGGGTGTCACGTCGACGGTAGCAGAACTGCCTGTGCGTTCCCCTGACTGCCGAATCCCCAATTGATATTGCATTCCTACACTTTGCTGTTGCTCCTGTGCAGTCCTTTGCCTCATGGTGCCAGGCTCGCCATTGCACAGCTTTGAGGTGTCGTCACCCTCACCAGTAACCAATGGTGAATATCGGTTTGAGAGTGGCGGACTCCCGGAGGAAACGTGCACGGCCACCCTCGTCCCACGATTCTGAGTGGCCGCCCACCTTCCATTCTAAATTCCTCCTGACTCCGCAGTATCCTCCTCCTGGAGTCGCGATCCAGGACACACTGAGCCACCCGTATGCCCTGAAGCCAATCCAGCTGCCGCTCAACTCACAAAGCCTCAGCGTGAGTTCGAGCAGCTGGAGGTACTTCCTGCAAACATGGGCCTCCGGGACTCATGAAGCGTCCTGAAGTCCCCACATACCGCCGGAATTGTAGGCTACGGGTCGTAGCTGTCGCTCCAGTCTAATTAGAAACTTAAAATAAATTCCTTAGATAGAAGGTGATATATAGAATTGCTGTTAACTATTTTTAAACTACACTGCAATTGTTATATTCACTCCTCAAAGCAAACTACACAAAGACTAAATTATTGACCCAAGCTTAACATGAACCACCGAGTTAGAAAATAAATAGACCCTAAATATTGGATACTTAATTTAGAATTCTTGGCTGCACTCCTTCTTTTGATCTGGACGTGAGAAACCGCCTTGCTCCTCTCCACCGAATTTTTATTATCACCTCATTCCCAATTTCCACTCTGCTTGAGATCCACTCCAATTGCGTTTTACCCAGCTCCGTCTCCCTGACGTTGATTACATTTAATTTCATTATATTTGTATTTATTAGCGTTTGATTCATTTTTCTTGTATTCCCTTGTGCTTTTCTGTCCTTTTCCCTGTTTCAAATGACTAAACTCACTCACAATGTCAGCTGCCAACTCCAGCTCCTGTCCACGGTAACTGCAACTGATGAATTGTAACCAGGGGCTAAAACCAGTCTCCAGGTGACATCACAAAGGAGCCAGGAGCAAATCACACAACAGCCGGAGCAGGCCACGCCCACTGGTGGTATAATATGGTGACATGGCCAGGATCTGCTCCTGGTGCAGTCTCACTGGACTGGAGCACAGGTTGCAGGATCTGCCCATTTGTGTTATTGCCCTGTGTCCAAGCCCCAGCTCCAGTCTAACGACGTCCCATTCAGGGAGCACAGCCTCCCATCATTAATCTTCACGAATCCTGTCTAGCGACCTCGTAATACGATGTCTCACTTTCCAATGCCCGTCCTACCACCCGTCCACCTCTTCCTTTATCGAAACGAAGATCTGGCCAGCTGATTGCAGCAGGATGCGGTAAAGAGATGCTCTGCTGCTGATGGAGGAAGATTTTGCAAGGGCAGTCTTGGTGCCTTTCGGTAAATTTTCTCGAAATAAATAAATAGGTACATTTTAACAAATGCACTGTCAGGAAATAAAGGATATCTGAAGCACGGATGCGTTCATCAAAGAGGAGCTGAAATAAAAGAATTGAAGAGGACAAATGTGGATCATTTCCTCAGTTTGATGTCACACACTCGCAATATCCCAGCAGCAACCACAGGAACAACGTAATGTACGACGGGAGCGTACAGGGGCTGATCTCTAGAGATTGCTAATGGACCCGCAGAGTTAGTGTTGCAGGTTCCCAGGGTCAGCTCCTGTGTTTGGGATCTCTGTGAATGTGCGGAATGTACCTGATTTCAGGCCAGTGCTGGGTACATGAACTAATTGGTTAATGCAGATGTCAGTCAGTCTCACGGGCATTCAAATCAAGAATTAAACAGCTTACCACAAAGAGCAATCTTCTTTACTTGTTATTCATCTTTGGGAGAGGCGGCAGTAGGTTTAATACCTTTTCCTGAGATTTGTGTCCCGTATAGATTTTGCATTGAATGTTTTTCTAATGCCAGGACAGTATCTGTAGAACAAAAAGGCGCAGAATAGTGATGGGTCCACCATCCTCCGGGGATGTACTGAACCAGACTGATTTGGTGCAGAATCCATGACAAAATGCCACACTTCTTTGTGACAATGTCTAAAGCTCAAATGTAGGTGGATAAAATAAAATAGGTGGAATAATGTGGAAAAGAAGATGTTTGCACCTGAAAAGGAATGGAATCTATTCCACTATAAAGTTTGAGTACGGACCGGAGGCAAGCAAGGCTGTGTCGTCGCATCAATGCTCTTCTCGATCTTCCTTGCGGCAATGTTCCATCTCACCCTCATTAAGCCCCTGGCAGGAGTGGAGCGAATTTACAGAACAAGCGGGAAACTTTTCAATCTCCGTCGCCTCCAGTCCAGATCCAAGGTCGTCCCTTCCTCTGTCGTCGAAATCCAGTATGCAGACGACGCTTGCGTCTGCGCTCACTCGAAGGTCGAACACCAAACCATCGTTAACACCTTCACCGAAGCGTACGAGAGCATGGGCCTTACACTAAACATCCGTAAGACAAAGGTCCTCTACCAACCTGGCCCCGCCACACAGTTACGCCCCCCGATTATCAAAATCATGACAAGGCCTTGGACAACGTGGACCACTTTCCATACCTCGAGAGCCTACTGTCAAAAAGGGCAGACTTCGATGACGAAGTCCAAGACCGCCTTCAGTGTGCCATTGCAGCCATCGGTCACCTGAGGAAGAGAGTGTTTGAAAACCAGGACCTCAAACCCGGCACCAAGTTCATGGTCTACAGAGCAGTAGTGATACCCGCCCTCCTGTATGTTTCAGAGACATAGACCATGGACAGCAGGCACCTCAAAGTACTGGAGAGGTACCACCAACGCTGCCTCCGCAAGATCCTGCAAATCCATTGGAAGGATAGGCGCACCAACGTTAGTGTTCTCGCTCAGGCCAACATCCCCAGCATTAAAGCTTTGACCACGCTCGATCAGCTCCGATGGACGGGTCACATCATCCGCTTGTCCGATACGAGACTCCCAAAACAAGCGCTCTACTCGGAGCTCCGAAACGGCAAGAGAGCCCCAGGTGGGCAGAGGAAACGCTTCAAGGACACCCTCAAAGCCTCCTTGAAAAAGTGCAACATCCCCAGCCGACAACTAGGAATCCCTGGCCCAAGACCGCACAAAGTGGAGGAATAGCATCCGGGAAGGCACCAAACACCTCGAGTCTCTTTGCTGGGAGCAAGCGGAAGCTAAGAACAAACAGCGGAAGGAACAAACGTCATCCCAGGCACCCCACTCACCAGCCCCTTCAACCACAGTCTGCCCCAAATGTGACAGAGACTGTAGGTCCCGTATTGGACGCAGCAGCCACCTGAGAACTCATTTCTAATGTGGAAGCAAGTCATCCTCGGTTCCGAGGGACTGCCTAAGAAGAAGAACGTTTGAGTGCCTGGTCTCAGTTTGTCAGGGAGTGTGAACAGTTTGATTACTTTGCCTTTATATCAGCTGACACCATACTCGGGGCTGGAGGATTCGGAATGCTGTTTAGACAGCACCCAAAATCTCATGAATTCCTGTAACGAGAAAATTTGCACTTATCTTTTTAGGCCTCATTTTCTTTTTCCAACTCCTTTGAGAAATCCCGATCAGAGGGGTGCAAATACAAAGGCTATTGACACAATTACCTGCGAGGCACCATTATGCCCCTGTCCCTTACCACCCTCCCATTGCAATGTCTGTGCATGTTGTGGGCCACTTCCCCAGGAGAAGTCTTGCGAATATCTGAGTTGGAGGGACAGCATCACGAGCCACCACACTTTTTAGTTTCCTTTGCCCCGGGAAATAAGCTTTCTCCAAATCCATAGAAGAGGAATATTGGTGTCTGTCTCATGTCCAACGATTCCTCGTCCTGTCCATGTATGATGTGCCAGCTGCCAACACAGCTCCTGCCCTCGTCAACTACAACTGATGAATTGTAACCCGGGGCTAAAAGCGGTCTCCGGGTGACATCACAAAGGGAGCCAAGAGCCAATCACACAGCAGCCAGCGCAGGCCCCGCCCACCGGCGGTATGACGGTTTGACATGTCCAGGCTCTGCTCCTGGTGCAGTCTCACTGGACTGGAGCACAGGTTACAGGATCTGCCCATTTGTTTTATGGCCCTGTCTCCGAGCCCCGCTCCCGCCTAACGACGCCTCAGGCAGAGAGCACAGCCCCCAGTATTTGATTTTATGACTCTTGCGTCCCAACCTCCTAAAGTGATGTCCCAGTATTCAATGCCCTCTACCTCCCAATGTCTACTAATACTTTTCCTCTCCTTTGCAACTGGGAATGAAGCATTCCCCAGACTCATAGAAGAGGAATATGCGGACTTGTGTTACATTCAAACAGTCCTCCTGCTGTCAATGTATGATGTAAATTTGCACCTTAATTCAATTTACCTGCCTTGATTCCATAGCCCTTGATACCCTTGCCAAACAAAAATCTAGCAATCTCAGTTTTGAAATTTTCAATAAACTAACCTCAACAGCTTATTGGGGGAGAGAGTTTCAGATTTCCATTCTGTTTTGTGTGAAGAAGTGCTTCCTGAATAATCCATGAATAGCCTAGATCTCATTTAAAGATTATGCCCCTTTTTCTCGACAACCCCAGCAGAGGAGAACCTTTCTCTGCACCTACACTACATCTCATTTTAATCATCTTAAACACCTCAATTAGATCACTGGTTACTCTAGTATACTCCCGGGAAAAGATGCCCAGTCTGTGCAACATGTACTCATAATTTAACCCTTTCAGCCCCGGTATGATTTTGGTGAGTCTGCGGTGGCCAGGCTGAACACTACTGTAAATGGAGTCTAAGCAGAGCTTTATATAACTAACATCAATTGCGCTCCTTCGTATTCCAGACGCGTGAGATCCAGAACAATATTGCATTAGCATTACTTTTTAATTATTTTTGGTACCTCTTCACTGGCTTTTAGTAAATTCTGTACTCGGAGCCCTAAATCTCGCCGCTCCACCACCGTTCCCAGCATCTCATCATTTAGAAAATATTCTGATCAATCTTTCTCACTTTAAAATCCATCTGCCACAGTTTATTTTCCAACTCACTTAATGAGTGTCCCTTTGCAACGCTCTGCTTCCATCCACATCATTTGCTGTGCCACCTAACTTGGTGTTGTCAACAAACGTGGATATATAGCAGTCTATTGGTTCACCAAGTCATTTATAAATATAGAGGAATGCGGAGGCCACAGTACCTATCCCTGGGGGACACCATTAGTCACATCCTGCAAATTTCAGTATGTATCGATTAACCCTACTATCTTTCTCCTACCTCCGAAACATTTCTGTACCCAGGTCAATACATTGCTTCCAATTCCATGCGCTCTCGTTTCTGTCAACATTCTCTTATGTGGAACCTTATCGAATGCCTTCTGCAAGTTCATATAAATAGCATCCATGGACACATCCTTATCTACAACAAAGTTACCTTTTCACAATATTCAACTAGGCTCGTTAGACACGACTTACCCTTTTCAAATCCGTGCAGGTTCTCTCTGGACAGCTCATATTTGTCCAATTGCTCAGTCACTCTGTTCCTACCAACAGATTCTAGTCACTTCAACAACAGACGATCGAGTAATCTGCCAATTATTTCCTCATTTTCCTCTTCTACTCTTCTTAAATAATGGAGCGACTCGACAATTTTCAAATTCAAGGATATAATTCTGGAATCAAGAGTGATTTGGAAGATCATGACTCGATGATCTACAATTTTCTTACCTACTTCTTGTAATACCCTGCGGTGGAAAGCTTCAGGACCTGCAGATTTGTCAATCTTCTGTCTCATTATTTCCTCCATTACAAATACAGCATTTATATTGAATCTATTAAGTCCCTCTCCTTGATTTTTGATAGTTTTCCTCGTATCTTTGGTACTTTATCTTTACCCATTACACTGAAGACCGTTGCAAAGTAATATTTAGGAAACCTGGAAAACTTGGTGTGCTGCTCGGTCCCCGAGAACAGATCCCTCAACGCGTCCAATCCATCACCAAACTTTTCCTTGTCTAGTTTGCCATTGAAATGTTGTTGTAATGCTAGGTCAGTATCTCTAGATCAGAAAGGGACGGAAGAGTGATGGGGAGCACCATCCTCCAGGGATGTACTGAACCAGCCTGATTTCAATAAAAATCTAACAAAGTACCCCAAAGTTCTTGAGAAAATCTAGGGAAATGTGAGGCTATTCACTTTGGTAGGTAGGATAGAAAAATAATATGTTTTAAATTGTGAGATACTTTCAAATGTTGGTGTTCAGAGAGCTTTGGGAGTCCTCGTAAAAGAAATATAGAAAGCTAGCAAATAAGGTAGGCAAATGGCATGTTGGCCTTTATTGCAAGGGGGTTGAAGTATAAGAGTAAGGAAGTCTTGCTACAATTGTACAGGGCCTTGGTGAGACCACGCCTGGAGTACTGTGCACAGTTTTATTCTCCTTATCTAAGGAAGGATATACATGCCTTGGAGGCGGTGCAACGAAGGTTCACTAGCTTTATTCCTGGGATGAGAGGGCTCTCCTATGATGAGAGATTGTGTAGAATGGGCCTATACGCTCTGGAGATTAGAAGAATGAGTGTTGATCTCATTGAAACATACAAGATTCTGAAGGGATTGATAGGGTAGATGTGGAGAAGTTGTTTCCCCTGGCTGGAGTGTCTAGAACTAGGTGGTGAATAGGCTCAGGATAAGGGGTTGGCATTTTAAGGCTGAGAGGAGGAGGAATTTCTTCACTCAGACGTTGTGAATCTTCGGAATTCTCTGCCCAAGCGGGCTTTGAATGCTGAGTCTTTGAATATGTTCAAGGCTGAGATCGATAGATTTTTGGACTCTCGGTGAATCAAGGGACATGGAGATCGAGCGGGAAAGTGCAGTTGAGGACGATTATCAGCCATGATCTTATTGAATGGCGGAACAAGCTCGAGCGGGCGTATGGTCTACTCCTGCTCCTATTTATATTGTTCTTATGTTCTAAAACATGAATGAAGGGAGATAAAAACAGAAGAAACTAAGAAATAGGAGCAAGAGTATGCCATTCAGCCCCTTGAGACTGCTCCGACATTCAATAAGATAATGGCTGACCTGATCTTGACCACCACTTCACTTTCCCGCCCGCTCCCCATAACCCTTGACCCCCCTATAGCTCAAATATCTGTTTAGCACCGTCTTGAATATTTTCAATGACTGAGCCTCCACAGCTCTCTTGGGTAGAGAATTCCAAAAATTCACGACCATCTGAGAGAATAAATTCCTCCACATCTGTGTATTAATTGGGTGACCCCTTATTCTGAAATTATGCCACCTAGTTCTAGATTCCCCCACGAGGGAAACCATCCTCTCTTCATCTGCCCTATCAATCCCCCTCAGAATCGTATATGTTTCAATAAGAACCTCTCTCATTCTTCTAAACTCGAATGAGTATCGGCCCAACCTTCTCAATCTTTCTTCATAAGACAACCGCTTCATCTCAGGTATCAACCGAGTGAACCTTGTGTGAACTGACTCCAATGCAATATATCCCGCCTTAAATAAGGAAACCAAAACTGAACGCAGTACTAAAGATGTGGTCTCACCAGTGCCCCGGACAGCTGTAGCAAAACTGCTCTACGCTTATACTTCATCCCGCTTGCAATAACGTCCAACATTCAATTTGCCTTCCTAATTACTTGCTGTAACTGCATGCTAACCTTTTGTGTTTAATGTACGAGGCCCCCAGGTCCCTCTGTCCCGCAGCATTGTGTCGTCTCTCACCATGTAATTAATATTTTGCTTTTCATTCTTCCTTTCAAAGTGTATAACCTCACATTTGCCACATTAAACTGTATCAGACAAATTTTAGCTCACTCTCTTAACCTCTTTATATCCCATTGCAGACTCCTTGTGTTCTCACGACTTGCTTTCCCACCTATCTTTGTATCATCAGCAAATTAGGCTACAGTACACTTGGTCCCGTCATAAAAATCATTAATATAAATTGTAAATGGTTGAGGCCCTAGAATAAAATATTTTATTTTCCAAGAGATGGAGGTGAAATAATGTGGAAAAGAAGATGTTTGCACTTAAAACTGAATGGAATCTATTGCACTCTGCAGTCGGAATGCCTTGTTTCTGTGTGTCACGGACTGTGAATGTGAGAGTGCTTTGCCTCCACAGACTCCTGACACCGTCCTCCAAGTTGGAGGCTTCTGGCTGATGTTTTTCACAGCATTAAATGATCTAATGAATTATTTGGGCTAGAAAAATCCTACGTACCTTTTCAGAGTTCCTTCACTCTATTGTCAGTCTCTCTGAGAGCTCAAGATCAGAGGGGAGCAGCCAAAAGGGCTACTGGCGCTTCGTCATACACTCTTCCAAATAGTCCCCGCCGAGTGTAACATCAGATTGGAGACACAGTTAGGCCCCACTCCTTCATTTGCCTGCGATTACGATGTATGTGCATGTTGTGGGCATCGATGCTCCACCAAACATCTCCAGCGGACGTCTAGGGAATTCCAGAGCTGGAGGAAGCGCATCCCGAGGCTCCATCAGTTTCCTCGACTTTGCCTCGGGGAATTAAGCATTCTCGAGACCCATAGAAGCGTAACATTGGGGTTTACGTCATGTCCAACGATTCCTCATCCAGTCCATGTATGGTCTGCCAGCTGCCAACTCCAGCTCCTGCCCCCGGTAACTACAACTGATGAATTGTAACTCGGGGCTAAAACCTGACTCCAGATGACATCACAAAGGATCCAGGAGCCAATCACACAGCAGCCAGCGCAGGCCCCGCCCACTGTCGGTAAGACAGGGTGACATGGCCAGGCTCTGCACCTGGTGCAGTCTCACTGGACTGGAGCACAAGTTGCAGGATCTTCCCATTAATTTAATGGCCCTGTCTCCCTGCCCAGCTCCCGCCTAACGACTCGTCAGGCAGAGAGCACAGCCCCCAATATTAGGTTTTATGATTCTTGCATCGCAACCTCCATATTTGAGACCCCACTACTCAATTACCCCCAGATTCCAAGATGTCCACATATCTTTCCTCTGCTTTGCAACTGGGATCTAAGCATTCCCCAGGCACATGGAAGAGGATTATAGGGACTACTGTCACATCCAAAGATTCCTCCTGCTGTCATTGTATGAAGTAAAGCTGGGCATTGTACGTGCTCCCCTCGTTGTCAATTCGATAGCTGTGAATTTGCCGCGTTATCCTTTACTATACATTATGCAGTATTTCTGTATGACTTCTCAGGTCATTATTTACAATACTTTAAATAAACCAAACATCAATACGAATAAAAACTGAGCGCAACGCTGAAAGTTTCACAGTAAATAATCAAAAGGGAAAGGGGTGAAATAAAGAAAGAATAAACGAAATAAAAAATGGAAAATGCTAGATAAGACTGAGCAGGTCCTGCAGCATCTGTGGAGAAGGGAAGCTCGGGTTAAGGGTTCAGGTGTATGACACTTCTATAGACCTCAAAGGCTAATCCTCCCTTTCTCTCCGCTGAAGAATTTGCAGGTATTTTTCCTGTTTGTTTTTGTAAATTTTTATTCATGTTTTGATAGTTGCGGATTTTGCATTTGCATTTTTTCGTGAACATCCAGTGCACAGTGCCTGCCCAATGCGGCTCCTCTGATTGACAGCACTCTCTCCACTGGCGAGGGCTGCCCGAGGGGCTCCTCTGACTCCCGGCTTCGGACAAAAGTTACTGGGACCGCAACACCGGTTAATGGGCACACTACACCGGTAAATGAGGCCGCGACCACAGTCAGTAGGACCCGGACCCCGGTTAATGGGAGCTCCAACACGGTTAATGGGGCTGTGACCCCGGTTAATGTGGCCCACAACCCTGATTAATGGGACCCCGAACCCGGATAATGGGGCCAGGATCCCGGTTAATGCGGCCAGGACCCCAGTTAATGGGTCCGCGACCCAGGTTAATGGGGCCACTACCCCCGTTAATGGGGCCGCACTTCTTCTTTCGTATTTTATTCGCAAATAAAATCAAATATCAATATCTAAGTTGGATATCCAGGCCAAAGCTTCCGGTGTAATAGCGTGGATATCTTGTATGCTCCTGCGAATATCCTCTGAGGCCTGTTCTCAATGATTTGCTCCTGCGTCTGATTAGGAGCTCCACAGTCACTTGATGGTAATTCTTTAATGGAGAAGGTGGCAGCATCTACCATGACCAGCTCTGAGATGGTTGATGGTTGTCCACTGTTTGCGAGGAAGTTTTGATCCTTCAGGTGGCACTGTGGGGTCCTCTATACGGAAACAATTCCCCAGTCGCATTTCTTCCAAGCATTTCACCATCGGTCATGTAGGCTGAGTGGAGATCGCAGAAGGGTTTCGGTGACGGTCCAAAATGGCCTACTAGATTTGAGACTTGTTGGAGGTAGGTTGTTGAAGTCGGCCTGGATCGGCATGTCTTTGCTGGTGTAGCGGTTGTAGGTTTGGTAGTGCGATGTTTGCAAGAACGTGCTGCCAAGGTGTTGGTGTCGATAAAAGTGCACCAGTGATAATTCTCATAGTAGAATTCAGCAAGACATGAACAGTTTTGTCATGCGCTCTCGATAGCCATTCCGGAGAGCAGTACACCGCTGCTGAGTACACCAGGGCGAGTGCTGCATTACTGAGGGTTTGAGTGACTGATCCCCATGTGGATCCGATGAGTTGCTGGATCAATTTGACGCTACTCTTTAGTTTCTTTCCAAGGTTCTGGAGATGTTGTCGATATGTCAGGGTGCGAGCAAGCGTCAACCCAAATAGGAGGCTTTTTTGGCATGGTTTCCAATGGGAGACTTCCAGAGATTGTTCCGCTTGTTGGGTGTTAAGCTGGAAGGTCGAGGTGAGGGTATTTTGCGGGTTTGGCCGAAGTTTCCATCGGCGGAAATAGGCCTCCATCCTCTGTAAATCACTTGTTAGGGTCTATTCGGTGATGGACAGATTCATGTTTTGCGTGACCAAGGCAATGTCATCATCGTATACGAACTTGCGGGACTCTGTTTGCGACAGTTCACTGGTGTAAACGTTGAATAATATGTGTGCAGGACAGAACCCTGTGGGATTCCATTGTTCAATGTCCTACATCTGCTGTTCTGGTTGCCAGAGTACACACAGTACCACTAAACAGAACCTGAAATCAATCAGGAAGCCTTAACCTGAGCAAAACCGAAAACAGCTGATTCCTATTACAAATCCACTATGGGCAATCGTGATCGTGGAAACAAAGCAGAGTCAGGCCTGCTTAGTACTTGGATGGGAGACTGTCTGCGAATACCAGTTGCTGTAGGCTTTTCTTGCCACCAGAAGCTGCTCTCAGCCCTCAATTTCACACTGCTTTCAATCAGCAATCTTTTTGCACTTCCCTCTCTCTCTCACCCTCTTTCTGTTCGCTGTGCCCTCTAGTTGTCGAATCTTCCGCCAATGAGAACAGTTTATCTCTATCTACTCTGTTTATACCCCTAATTACATTGAACACCTCTATCAAATCACCTCTCAATCTGCTCTGCTCTATGGAGAACAACTCCAGCTTCTCCAGTCTATCGATATCAATGAAGTCACTCATCCATGGAATCATTCTCATAAATCTTTTCTGCACCCTCACTAAGGCCTTCACAATCTTCCTAAAGTGCGGTGTCCAGCATTAACACAATACTTCCGTTGAGGCCGAAGCAGTGTTTTATAAAGGTTCATCATTACTTCCTTGCTTTTTGTAATCTATACCTGTATTTATGCAGCCCAGGATCCCGTATGCTTTTTTAACCGCTTTCTCAACCTGCCCTGCAACCTTCAACGATTTGTGCACCCCCAGGTCTCTCTGTTCATGCTAACCTTTAGGATTGTACCTTTAGTTTATATTGTCTCTCCTTGTACTTTCTCCCCAAAAGTTTCGCTTCGCAATTTTCAGGATTAAATTTGATTTGTTACGTGTCCGCCCATTTCACAAGCCTGAATATGTCTTCTTGAATTCTAATACTATCCTCCTCACAGTTCATTATGCTTCCAAGTTGTGTTTCATCTGCAAATTTTGAAATTGTGTGCTGTATTCCCAAGTCCAAGTCATTAACATATATCAACAAAAGCTGTGGTCCCAGTAACGAAACCTGGGAAACACTACTTTATAACATCCACCAGTCCGAAAGACAACAGTTCACCACTACACTCTGTTGCCTGTCACTTTGCCAATTCCGTATCCATGCTGTCACTGTCACTTTTATTCCATGGGCTTCAGATTTGCTGGCAAGGCTATGATGTGGCACTAAATCAAAAGCATTTTGGATTCCATATTCAACACGTCAACCGAATTGCCCTCATAAACCCTCTCTTTAACCTCATCAAAAAACTCGATCAAGTTAGTTGATCACAAATTGCCTTTAACAGTCCATGCTGGCTTTCCTTAATCAATCCACACTTGTACAAGTGATTGTTAATTTTGTCAATGATTATCGTTTCCAAATGCTTCCCAACTACCGAGGTCAAACATACTGGCCTGTAGTTGCTGGGTTTATCCTTACATCGGTTTTTGAGCAAGGATGTAACATTTGCAATTCTCCAGTCCTTTGGCACCACACCCGTATCTTGGAAGATTATGGCGAGCACCTCCACAAGTTCCTCCTTAACCTTCCCCGGCATCCTAGGGTGCATCCCATCCGGTCCTGGTGACTTTTCAAATTGAAGTTCAGACAGCCTTTCTAGTATCTCCTCTTTAACAATTTTAATCTGATCCAGTATCTCAACTGCCTCCTCTTTCACTATGACTTTGGCATCATATTCTTCCGTGGTGAAGACAGGTGCAAAGTATTCATTGAGTACCCCTGACATGCTCTCTGCATTCATTTCTAGGTCTCCTTTTTGGTCCGTAATCTGCCCCTCACCTCCTCTTAATACACGTTTTTTATTTATATGCTGATAAAATATTTTAGAAATCCCTTTTATGTTTGCTGCCAAACTATTCTCATACTGTCTCGTAGCCCCCCCCCCCCCCTCCTCCACCCCCTTATTTACGTTCTTACTTCCCCTCTGAACTTTCTATATTCAGCCTGGCTCTCACTTATATTCTCAACCTGACATCTGTCATATACGCTCTTTTTCTGCTTCAGCTAACTCTATCTCTTTCATCATCCAGGCAGCTATGGCTTTGGTTGCCCTATCTTTACCACCTCGTGGGAATGTACCTCGACTGTACCCGAACCATCTCCACTTTAAATGAAGCCCATTGTTCGATTCGAGATTTGCCTGCCAATTTTAAATCCAATTTACCCGGGCCAGATCCGTTCTCAACCGACTGAAATTGACCTTTTCCCCAATTAAGTATTTTAACACCAGATTGCTTCATGTCCTTTTTCATATCTAATCTAAACCTTGTTATATTATGATCACTGTTCCCTAAATATTACCCTACTGCCACTTGCTCCACTTGACCCATCTCATTCCCCAGAGGCTGAACTCAACAGAGGAACCATCACCCTCACCAGTTCTCAGAAAAGAATATTCGTTGGAGAGCAAGATGCACTCTGAGGACTCCTGTAATATCTGCCTAGGTCCACCTCTTCTGTCTGGCAATCAATCATTCCCTCTCTGCCTGCACAATCCTTAGCTGCGGCGTGACCACCTCCTGAAACGTGCTATCCACGTAGCTCTCAGACATGATGATGCACCTCAGTGACGCCAGCTGCTGCTCAAACGCCAAAACACGGAGTTTGAGCTCCTCTCGCTGAGGACACCTCCTGCACACGTGGTTTTCCAGTACAAAGGGAACCGTTTTGGATTTCCCACATGGCACAGGATTTGCATTCCGCTGGACCGAGCTGACCTGCCATGCTTTTATTTATTCGACTATTAACTGGACTGCTTTATTGTTCTTTTTCGTTTCGTTGCTATAACCGTCAGACTGCACACACACTCAGTTGTACTAGAGCAGGATCATGTCTTTATTGAAACCTCATACTATCCACAACCAGTATGAGTGCACAAGTCTCTTTCAGACTACACAAACAAGTCTGAGAGCTGCTGAGACACAAACTATCCGTGATTACAGTGTGAGCTGCTCACCAGTGTTCTCTTACATTGCGTATACTAAATTTCGCCTTTGATCACTACGTTCCCTGCATACTACTAATAAATCGTGGCACGTCAATTTACATACAAATGCCACAGAATAAAAACATGAACTAAACAACCAGGCTCTGAACTCTTCTAATTGTTTTATTGCCGCAATACATCCTAAACAGAATTATGAATCTGACACATTCAGATATGGCTGAAGGACTCTTACACTTCCTATGACTCAGAAATTAAACATGGATGGTTCCCGCGGGGGTAAGGATTCCCCGCGAGATCGCACTCCGCGCCTAACTTTTTGTTTGGGGCCCACACGAACTTTAGTTTCAGAGCATCTTCTTGTTGCAACCGCGCAGTGTGTGCGTGTCCCAGAGGTGCAAATAGTTCGTGCGAGCTCCGAGATCACGTGATTCAGTTAGAGCCAATGGCAGCACACCATCTTTCATTCATAGTTTTGACAGCAAGAGCTGTCAAAGCTATGACTACTACAAACCCCCAAAAGAACAGCTAAACCTCAATTAATGTTTTTAAAAAGCCATCACATTAACAAAATAAGTATAGTTAAATAAATTAACCACTTTAAACAAAAAATTAAATTTTGGAAAAAATTTAAAATCTTTTTAAAAGTTATATAAATAAACTTACCTTTCTTTAAAGTATCTAAAAAAGATAAACCTGTTGAAAATTTTTTTAAATAACACTTAATTAACTACTTACCTTGTTAAAAGAGGGTCCTACGCTTGTTTTCTTTAGGTGTAAAATCTTCACCACTTACCTGCGCGTTCAAAGCTGAAAAAAAAACTAAGTGCACTGCGTGCGCACAACCTGTAGTGCGCACGCGGTTCACTTAGGAACCGCCAACTTTGCAATTCGGTTTCCCGCGCATGTGCTGTGCATGCAGAAACTGGCAATTCGGGATGTAATACGCGAGAGTACACAGTGCGTACTCTCGCGTATTAGGTTTAATTTTCGGGCCATTATCTTTCCGTTGAAGACATCATTCCTCACAATCCTCTTAGCCAATTTACAACCCAGACTCAGCAGAAAGCTGTTTCAACTCGGTCTGCAGAGAGTGGGATTAAACGGAGTTGATTGAACATAGGCCCTGAAATTCGCCTCTCCGGCTTCCCACGGGGGTAAGGATCAGGCGCGCACTTACCTACCGCACCTGCCGTTCACCTCTGGGCCCACTGGAACTCCAGCTCCTGGGCGTGCTCCAAGGGCCGGCGCGCAATGCTTGCGTGTCCCAGGGCCGTAGTTAGTGCGATGCGTCCCCTGGGATCACGTGGGCCATGGTTAGCAAATGGCAGCAGACCATCTTTCATTCATAGATTTGACAGGAACCTGTCAAACCTATGAATTGAAATCGGCCCCAAAAGAACAGCTAAACTGCAAATAAATTAAAAAAAACATCACCTTTATAAAATAATTATAAGTTAAATAAATTAACTACTTTAAACAAAAACTAAAATTTTTGAAAAATTAAAATACTTTTTAACAGTTCTAAAAATAAACTTACCTTGCTTTAAAGTATATAAAAAAGATAAACCTGTTGAAATTTTTTTTAATTATAATTAATTAACCACTTAACTTGTTGTAAACGGGTCCAGCGCCTCCTTTTTAAAAGCGCAGGTTCTTCAATACTTACCCACCTGGAGAAACCTGAAAAAAAACCTAAGTTTGCTGCGTGCGCACAGCGTGCACCGCTCCCTTCACACGACCGGAAGTTCCGGTTTCCAGCGGAGGCGCAGTGGATGCAGGAAACCTGCACTTCAGGAGGCCTTGCGGGTGAGTACACAGTGCCTACTCACCCGGCGAGTGCCGAAGTTTTGGCCCATTGTGTTTTATCTGAGAATATGGAAAGAGTAGGAATTTCTGGTAAGTATTGGGTATGTAGAAGCTGTAAAAAGTGTAATTTATCGATTATTAATCGATGACATGTTGAAGGCTGTGAAGAACATGGTGTAGTTTCTCCAACGACGAACACCTCGCTAAGGCTATCCCCACGCCTCCACTACTCGCCTTCAAACAGCCGCCTAACCTCAAACAGACCATCATTCGCAGCAAATTACCAAGCTTTCAGGAGAACAGCGACGACGACAACACACAACCCTGCCACGGCAACCTGTGCAAGACATGCCAGATCACAACACAGATACCATCATCACACGTGAGGACACCACCCAGCAGGTACATGGTACATACTCATGTGACTCTGCCAACGATGTCTACCTCATACATTGCAGGAAAGGATGCCCCCGGAGCATGGTACATCATCAAGACCATGCAGACACAGTAGCAACGTATGAACGGACACCGCGCAACAATCGCCAGGCAGGAGTGTTCTTTTCCAGTCGGGGAACACTTCAGCAGTCAAGGACATTCAGACTCCGATCTTCGGGTAAGCGTTCTCCAAGGCGGCCTTTGAAACACACGACAATGCAAAATCGTCGAGCAGAAACTGATAGCCAAGTTCAGCACCCATGAGGACGGCCTCAACCGGGATCTTGGGTTCATGTCACGCTACATGTAACCCCACCTGACGTAGAGTCATCCAGATTCGAGTCGTCGTTGCCTTGCTCTCTCGACACAGATGCGGCCGGACCTGCTGTGATTTCCAGCGAAAAAAGTTTTTTGTTTTCCATCTGCCACATTTGACCCCTTGTGAACCCACCTCATTGTCTTTGATGTAATGATTTGCTGACTGACCTGTTTGGACACCATCCACACCTTTGATTGCCGGGATTAACTCTCTGCCGAGGTGTGATAAAGGGCAGTTAGAAAGATTAAATGTAATCATCTGGCAGTATTCTCTGACTATATATGCTGTGCCTGTATGCATCTCTTCACTTCACCTGACGAAGGAGCAGCGCTCCGAAAGCAGGTGATTTCAAATAAAGCTGTTGGACTATAACCTGGTGTTGTGCGACTTCTCACGGTTTATGCCTCGTACACGGGAAAGTTCCGGCCGCTATAGTTTCCAGTATCTCCTGTTTCTCTGTTGCTGCTCTCCAGTCCTTCCTGGTTTTTACACAAATGACCATGAGCTGATAACTTCATCTGAAAATACAACTCTCAGCAGACAATCAACACCCGTTACAGTGGTGCAATATTTTCCGTTACCGACCACCCACTGGAACAATACAGTTTTTAGCATTTTGTCGTTCTGCCTTTTAGGGTCATCGAGACACCTTCAAAACCTGCGGTGAGGACTCCAACATCTACACAACGGTGCACCTGTAGAACATTTGCAGCTCCCCCGGGAAAAGGTGCGCCCCACTCAACAAGAGGTCCAGAGCCGAGCAAGCCAATGGTCATTAACATTTAACACCTTTCAATATTATCCAGATAGACTTTGTGTTTGCAAATGGCCGTATAGAGAAATGCAATCTATGGGTGATGCCCATTCTCCCTCACTGCATTTGGTTTATTTAGCGGCAGTGATCTCACTCCCCTTATGGAACACGACTAACTTCCCTTCCATTGATGTTAATGTTGTTCCATTTTAGCTACAACCGTGGGATCCGCCCCTTCCAGATTTGCCTCTCGACACTCCGCCCAGGCGATGCTTAACGCCCATGAGGGAAATACAAAATTCTACTCAGTTTTCACAGTAATTTGCTGAACTACTGTTTGAAGGGTATTGCTGCATTGCTGTTACCAGATTTAAGAGGATTTTAATAGCAATAGAAAATAATGTGCGTTTGATTGTACAGTTATTGTAAGCTTTCAATTATGAATAAATGTATTACAGATTCCCAGAAGTATATTGGAGAGTGCTGGTGTTCTTGCAGTTCTCTAATGTGCTTCGGTAGTTAACTAAACACAAAGCTCCAACACTTAAGGCTCTCTCATGATTCTCTCACTTTTGAATCTCTCTTGTTGTCTACTCCATGTCCACGGTTTATTCATTCGCCTCAAACGTTGATGACCTTGTCCCTAGTAGCACCTTGCTCTTTCCCCGACGTTTGACTCAATCTTCACTCCATTAATTCTAAGGGCCACAGTCTTCAGTGTGTCCGGCGCAAACCTTGTTCTTCCATCACCCGATCCGTCCAGCACTGTCAGACCGAGCTCAACTCTGCAACATCGAACCAATACTACAAGGTCATTCATTAGAGCAAAGATATTCCACGAAGAAACAATCACCTTAAACCCCTCTACACTGTCTCCTCCACCGTCACCTCCAAATCAAGTCTGAGGAGCTCAGGGTCTTCAGTCGCTGACATTGAGACTTTCTGTTCAGTTGTCGCTGCCACATCCCCCAGCTTGGATTTATACAGGATAAATCCAGTCTATCGAAACTTGTTGATTTTTTTGAGGAGGCAAATAATGCCATTCACAAGATAGTGTCTATCGATGTAACTTCCGGTTTTCCAGAAGACATTCGATACTGTTCCACAGAAGAGGTTGTTAATAAAAATGAGAGCAATTTTAACTGGAGGCAACATATTATCATTGTTCTGTAATTTATCAGAACGTAGGAGACAGAGATTAAGGATTATGGGTTTGTACTCCATTGGCAAGATGTGTTTAGTGGGATCTGTACTGCAGCCTCAGATTTTCAGTATATTTATAAATGAATCAGTTAAAGGAGTAGAGAGGCATATATCCAAGTTTGCTGACGACAACAAATTATTTGCCTCAGTAAATAATGTAGATCGTAGCATAGAGTCTAAAAGGGACAATGGCAGATTCAGAGCGTGGGAATAGCTGTGATAGATGGAGTACAATATGGGGCAATGTGAGGTTATCCATTTTGAAATAAGAAAGGGAGATCAGAGTATTTTCTAAACTGGGAGAAGCCAGCAACTATTGAGAAGTAGAAACAATTAGGCGCCTAAGTACAGAAATTAGTAAACACTACAAAAAGGACAGGAACTAAAATAATTTAAAAAGCTAAAGGAAAGTTTGCCATTATCTCAAGTGGGCAGGAATACAAAATGGTGGCAGTGATGTTAAAATTATATAAAGCTCTGGTTAGAGCACATTTAGAGTATTGTGCTCAGTTCTAGGCACCGCACCTCTGGAAGGATTGCAGCGCATATTCACCAGAGGTATAGAAACATAGAAACAGGCCATTCGGCCCGGCTCCAACATTCAATACGATCATGGCTGATCAGCCAAATCCAGTACCCTGTCCCTGCTTTCTCACACAGAATCCCCACAGTACAGATAGTGGCCATCTCGGCCCATCGAGCCTGCACCGACACATATCCTACCCTATCCCCGTAACCCCACGTATTTAATTCCCCCTAACATATCCATCCTATCCTATCCCCGTAACCCCACATATTTAATCCCCCCCTAACACTAAGGGTCAATTTATCATAGCCTAATAGCTCATGAAAAGGCGCTGGTGAGCCGCCTTCTTGAACCGCTGCAGTCCGTGCGGTGATGGTCCTCCCACAGTGCTGTTGGGGAGGGAATTCCATATTTTTGATCCAGAGACGCTGAAGGAACTGCGATCTATTTCCAAGTCAGGATGGTGTGTGACTTGGAGGGGAATTGGAGGTGATGGTGTTCCAATGCGCCTGCTGCCCTTCTCCTTCTAGGTGTTTGAGGTCGCGGATTTGGGTTGTGCTGTTAAAGAAGCCTTGGCGAGTTGCTGCAGCGCATCTTGTAGATGGTACACACTGCAGCCACTGTGCGCCGGTGGTGGAGGGAGTGAATGCTTAAGGTGGTGGATGGGTTGCAAATCAAGCGGGCTGCTTTGTCGTGGATGGTGCCGAGCTTCTTGTGTGTTGTTGGGCAAGTGGAGAGTATTCCATCACAATCCTTACTTGTGCCATGAAGCTGATGGTAAGGCTTTGGGGATTCAGGAGGTGAGAAACTCGCCGCAGAATACCAAGACTCTTACGTGACCCTGCAGCCACAATATTTATGTGGCTGATCCAGTTAAGTTTTTGGTAATTGGTAAGCCCCAGGATGTTGATGGTGGGGGATTCGACGATGGTACTGCCATTGGGAGGAGGCTGCACTCTATCCTGTTGGAGATGATAGTTGCTGGACACTTGTGTGGCGAGAATGTTACTTGCCAATTATCGGAGCAGCCTAGATGTTGTCCGCTGCTTGCTGCCTGCGGGCATGGACTGATTCATTATTTGAGGAATTGCGAATGGAACTGAATAATATGCAATCGCCAGCGAACTACCGACCTTATGATCAAGGGAAGCTCGTTGATGAAGCAACTGAAGGTGTTCGGGCCTAGGACACTGCCCTTAGGATCCCCTACAGCAATGCTCTGGGCCTGAGATGACCGACCACCAACAACCACAATCACCTTCCTTTGTGCTAGGTATGACTCCAGCCAATGGAGAATTAACCCCTGATTCTCATTGACCTCTATTTTACTCGGACTCCTTGGTTCCACACTCGCTCAAATGCTGACTTGAGATAAAGGAGAGTCATTCTTATCTCACCCCTGGAATTCTGCTCTTTGTTCCATGCTTAGACGAAGGTTGTAATGAGGTCTGGAGAAGAGTGGTACTTGTGGAACACAAACTAGGCATCGGTGAGCAGATTATTGTTGAGTAAATGCCGCTTAATAGCATTGTCAGCGATACCTTCCAGAACCTTGCTGATGATTGAGAGCTGGTTGATGAGGCGCTAATTGTTTGGATTGGATTTTCTAGTGTCACCGATTCTGTCCGTTCGCAATGTTCACCATCAGCTTTAGTTCATGCGGCTGCTGCTTCCCTTGTCTTCCAGTTCTCCATAGCTATTGGAAAATAAAATACTCAGTATCAGAAAAGGAACCCTGAACCCGGTCTGGTCTTGGAAACAACCGCCTCATTTCCAATCTCTTTTCTCTCACCAAATACATTGACTGATTTGCCACCTCCAGACTCCGTTACTTTTTCTTCCAGAAACTCCATTTTTGAATTTTCCAATCAGTTTTCTGCCCCTGCCACAGCAGTGAAGGAGCCATGACTGCAAGTGACATCCTCTTTCACCGTGTTTCATCCGTCCTCCTCCACCAGTCTGCGACCTTTACGCAGCCAACCACACCTTCCTCCTCCAACGCCTCTCCCTCAGTGTCCAGTCCAGTTGGACTGCTCTCGTTTGGATCCACTCACACCTATCAAATCAATGCCAGAGCATCTCCAGCAAGGGTTTAATTTCATGCCCCGCACTGTTTGCTCTGGATTCTCCCACAGATCAATCCTCGGCTCTCTCGGCTTCCTCATCTACAAGCTGCCCTTTCCAACATCATCTGGAGACAAGGATTCATCTTCTGCAAGAATGCTGACGACACCCATCTGTACGTCTCCACCACCTCTCTCGATCTCTCCACTGCCGCTGTGCTGTCAGATTGTCGGAGGATTTTACAGCGCTGGATAAAGCGCAAATTCTTCGTTAATCATTGGGAAATCCGGGACCATCGTCTTCTCCCCTTGTCCCAAACTCTGTGCCCTGGCCCCTGAGACAACGTCGGTTGTCCAACCTCTGTCTGTGGTTGAACCCGTATGTTGACAGTTTCGAGTTCTATTGCATTTCGAGGCGAGCCTGTGACAGTATAACGTCTCCATCACTTCCTCCTCTGCAGCATTGCCCTGCTGCCCCCCTGTCTCAGCCCATCTACAGCTGAACCCTCATCTGTGCCTTTTCCACCTTCAGTCCCTGCCTTTCCAAAGCTCTCATGGCTGGCATTCACCAGGAGCTGCAAACCTGAACACATTCAAACCTCTGCTGCCCTTTTCCAATATCCCGCTGACCCAATTTTTCTGTCACGCGACACCTCCAATTTAAAATTTCCATCATTGCTTTGCTGCTCCCTGTGTCTGTTACCTACTCCAGCCCTAAGACCCAACCACCCAAATCTCTGTTCCCTTATCCATCCCCTACTGTCGCCCTAGCATTGGCCACACTGCCTGCGGCCGCCCACGCCCCATGCTCTGGATTTCCTTTCCTAAACCTTTCGCCTGTCCATCTTCTTTTCCTCCTTTGAGGTCCTCCCTAAAACCCGGCCCTCCAGCAAAATGTTCAGTCGCCCCGCCGAATGTTTACTTTTAGTTTTGTTGCAGCTTCCGCTTTTGTTTAATGACGCCTCTGTGATTTGCATTGTGACGTCATTTCACTGTATTTCTCGATATCAATCTTAGTTTTGATCCTGAGAAACAATCTCCTCTTCGCATTTTCCCCCCAAACATTATTTTTCAATATACGCGGTCAATGATTGTTCCCAGAGATTGAAACATTTTCAAATTTCTAACGGTCCTTACCCCTTCTGTCTCTCCCTCAAGAAAAATGATTTTTTTATTATTTTTAATGTGAGCGATAGAGTAAACATTGCAATTTCTAATTAGATGTCCCTTTTATATCGCGCCCAATCTTCGACATCATTGACTTCGGGCGTGGTGGACAAGGGCGGCTGATTCGATTTCGTCCATGTGCACAATGATTCACACTGAAAATGTGGCCACTTGTGTGGAACCAGCAGTCAGCAGCCTTGTAACAACGGGATATGGTGTCTGTGACCAAATCTGATCTCTGATTCAGAAAGTGAGAGGACCAGTCACAGGGCGTCAAACGGAAACAAGAGCTGACCTGCATGTTGACGTTTAATCATCATTCACCAGACCTGGCTGGATCCTATTAAGACATATAGGGGCTCGGTGTCCTCTGTCACAATTGCCTATTACAACAGGATCATTCTGCGGACCAAAGACAAAGCCTGGCTTATTATCTCAACCGGCAGATATCTGCTTAAACACTTCCCCTTGATAATTCCATCATCACTTCTAACAGCAAGCGTGAGGAGTGTACAGGCATATCTCTGAAAGTGACAGAACAAGTTGTAAAAGCTGCAAAAAACATCTGAACCAGTAGGATTTGTAAACAGGGCGATAGCTTGCAAGGCAAAGATGAAACGGGACAACTGTGTCAATTGGATCTCAGTAATGGCGAGAGTGAGGGCATCAACTCTGGAGCTGGAAAGGAAAGAACTTGGTCTTTTCTAAATGGTGAAAATCTAAAAACAGTGAAGGTCCAAAGAGACTTAGGGGTCCATGTACACAGATCACTAAAATGTCATGGACAGGTACAGAAGATTTTCAAAAAGGCTAATGGAATGTTGGCCGTTATATCTAGAGAGCTAGAAATCAAAGTGTTAGAGATCATGCTACAGCAATACAAAGCCCTGGTTAGACAACACCTGGAGCACTGGGAGCAGTTCTGGGCACCACACCTTAGCAAGTAGATATCGGCCTGAAGGGAGTGAGTGCAGATTTACTAGAATCATACTGTAACACCAAGTGTTCCAGTACCAGGTGAGATTACACAACCTAGGGTGGCATTCTCTGGGATTTAGCAGATTACGGGATTATATGATAGAAGTTTTCAAGATATTAACTGGAACAGAAAGGGTACAGAGAGAGAAACAATTTCCACTTGTTGAGGATTCTACGACTGGGGACCACAGTCTACATATTATAGCCAGGAGTGAAGTTAGGAAACACTGCTACACGCAAAGGGTGTTTGAAATTTGAAATTA
Source organism: Squalus acanthias (assembly GCA_030390025.1). Classification (NCBI taxonomy): domain Eukaryota; kingdom Metazoa; phylum Chordata; class Chondrichthyes; order Squaliformes; family Squalidae; genus Squalus; species Squalus acanthias. The sequence continues at coordinate 573,135 of JASTWF010000081.1, forward strand.
TCTTCCACAAATGGCAGTTGATTCTGTGTCAATTGTTAATTATAAACATGAGATTGATATATATCTGTGAACCACAGGTATCAAGAGAAACGGGACAAAAGCGTGGATATGAAGTTGCGTCACAGAACAGCCATGATCTCATTGAACGGCGGATCAGTCTCGAGGGTCTCAATGGGATGTTACTGTTCCTATGTTCCTTTGAGAGAGGTAGAGACGATGCTTCCACTTCAGGGCGAGTCCAGCATTAGGGGCCACACATATAAGAGAGTCACTTTTAAATCCAACAGGGAATTCAGAAGCAAGGTCTTTACACAGAGAATAGTTACAATGTGGAAATCCTGACCCCGGGGAGTAGTTGAGGCGAATAGCCTAGATGGCGGCAATTGGAATCTATGAATGTAGAGGAAGGAGAAAGGAATCGACACGTATGTCGATGGGGTGTGATAAAGAGTGCTGGGAGTTCGCTCGTCTGGGGCATGAACACCACATGAAACTGTTGAGTCGAATGACCTGTTTCTGTGCTTCAAATACTTTTTACTGCTGTGTAATACCTTGTAGTTTCCGCCCCTCAGTCCCTGGAACCATCCAATCAATTCCATAGGTATCAGCTATCTGAAAGAGCTTCCGCCCCTCAATCCCTGGAACCACTCAATCAATTCCATCGGTATCAGCTATCTGAAAGAGCTTCCCCCCCTCAATCCCTGGAACCATCCAATCAATTCCATCAGTATCAGCTATCTGAAAGAGCTTCCGCCCCTCAATCCCTGGAACCACTCAATCAATTCCATCGGTATCAGCTATCTGAAAGAGCTTCCGCCCCTCAATCCCTGGAACCATCCAATCAATTCCATCGGCACCAGCTATCTGAAAGAGCTTCCTCCCCTCAATCCCTGGAACCACTCAATCAATTCCATCGGTATCAGCTATCTGAAAGAGCTTCCTCCCCTCAATCCCTGGAACCATCCAATCAATTCCATCGGAGTGGAATCGCAGCGCCCGAGTATTCTAAGAGAAGCAGCTAAGTTAAGTATCTTGATATCCAATATTAGGTTCTTTGTGTTTATTATCTCAATAGTTCCGGTTAAGCTTGAGTAAATAATTTAGTCTTTCTTTTTTTCGTTTTGAGGAGCGAATGGAACAACGGCAGTGCAGTTAAGACTTAGTTAACAGCAATTATTTAAAAAATCGCTTCACGGGCAACACGGTGGCATAGTGGTTAGCACTGGTGCCTCACAGCGCCAGGGACCTGGGTTCGAATCTGGCCTCAGGTGACTGTCTGTGTGGAGTTTGCACATTCTCCCCGTGTCTGCGTGGGTTTCCTCCGGGTGCTCCGGTTTCCTCCCACAGTCCAAAAATGTGCGGGTTATGTTGATTTGGCTATGATAAATTGACCCTTAGTTTTAGGTGGGGATTAAATATGTGAGGTTACGGGGATAGGATGGGATATGTTAGGGGGAATTAAATACGTGGGGTTACGTGGGTAGGGTGGGATAGGTGTCGGTGCAACTCGATGGGGATTCTGTGTGAGAAAGCAGGGACAGGGTATTGGATTTGGATGATCAGCCATGATCGTATTGAATGGTGGAGCAGGCTCGACGGGCCGAATGGCCTACTCCTGCTTCTATGTTTCTATATCTAAGAGGTTTATTTTAAGTTTCTGATTAGAATGCAGGGACAGCTGCAATTCCTGCGCCATGTGTGAACTTCAGGATGATTCTTGTGTCCCGGAGGCCCAAGTTTGCAGGATGTGCCTCCAGCTGTTTAATTTACGCTGAGGGTGTCTGAGCTTGAGGGGCAGTTGGATTTAATGCAGAACATATATGGCTGGCTGAATGTTTCCAAGATCGCAGTTTCCAGGAGGTGGAAAGGAGAGGCAGGCCGTGCATGAATCCTTCAGCAGTGTGGAACTCTCAAAACGATTATCAGCATCGAATACCAGTGAGGGTGACGACACCGCAAAGGAGTGCAGTCCTGAGACTGGCACCGTGATGCAAACGTCTGCACAGTGGGCGACAGCAGAGTTTTGGAATGCAGCAGTAATTGGGAATTCGATAGTCAGGGGGACAGACAGGAAGTTCTGCTGTTTCTGACGTGACACCCATACTGACAGACCGCATTGCGGCGCTGGAGCTGCGGCTGGATGCATATTGGAGCATTCGCGATGCTGAGAACCTCGTGGATAGCACGTTACGAGACTTGGTCACACCGCAGGTGAAGAGTGTACAGGCAGGAGGGGAATGGGTGACCACCAGGCAGAGTAGGAGGTGCAGGCAGGTAGTGCAGGGGTCCCCTGATGCCATCCCCCTCTCAAACAGATATACCGCTTTGGATACTGTTGGGGGGGGGTGGTATGAATTAGCAGGGGAAGGCAGCAGCAGCCGACTTCCTGGCACCATGGGCTGCTCTGCTGCAAAGGCTGGGAGGAAAAATAGTGGAAGAGCTATAGTGATAGGGGACTCAATTGTAAGGGGAATAGATAGGCGTTTCTGCGGCCGCAACCGAGACTCCAGGATGGTGTGTTGCCTCCCTGGTGCAAGGGTCAAGGACGTCTCAGAGCGGATACAGAACATTTTGGAGGGGGCGGGCGAACAGCCAGCTGTCGTGGTGCGCATAGGCACCAACGATATAGGTAAAAAACGGGATGAGGTCCTAAAAGCAGAATATAGGGAGTTAGGAGGTAAATTAAGAAATAGGACCTCAAAGGTAGTAAACTCAGGATTGCTACCAGTGCCACGTGCGAGTCAGAGTAGAAATAGGAGGATATTTCAAATGCATACGTGGCTAGAGGAATGGTGCAAGGGGGAGGGATTCAAATTCCTGGGGCATTGGAACCGGTCCTGGGGGAGGTGGGACCAGTACAAACCGGACGGTCTGCTCCTGGGCAGGGCCGGGACCGCTGTCCTAGGGGGAGTGTTTACTAGTGCTGTTGGGGAGGATTTAAACTAATGTGGCAAGGGGTTGGGAACCTGAGCAGGGAGACAGAGGAAAGCATGTCAGGAAGGGACAGAAGGTATGGAGTAAAAGGTAAAGTGTTAAATAAGGAAAAAGCAGGAAGTAAGTGTCACAAAACACATTTGAAAGTTCTTTATCTGAATGCACGTAGCATTCGTAACAAAATGGACGAGCTAACGGCACAAATAACTATGTATGGGTATGATCTTGTTGCCATTACAGAAACATGGCTGCAGCGTGACAACGTCTGGGAATTAATATGTCAGGGTATTTAACAATCAGGAAGGACAGGCAGGAAGGAAGGGGAGTGGGGTGGCTATGTTAATAAAGGAAGGAATCACTGTAATACAGAGAAATGATATTGGGTCAAAAGATCAGGATAATGAAACAGTTTGGGAGCGATAAGGAATAATAAGGGGAAAAAACACTGTTGGGCGTACTATATAGTCCTCCTAATAGTTGCAACTCTGTTGAAAGAAGTATTAATCAGGAAATAAGTGGGGCACATGTAATAAGGGAACAGCTGGGGGATTTTAACTATCATGTTAACTGGACAAATCAAATTTGGCAGGGAAGCCTTGAGGAAGAGTGTATTGAGTGTATTAGGGATGGATTTCTTGAGCAGTATGTAACTGATCCTACAAGGGGGCAAGCAACCTTGGACCTGGTCCTGAGTAATGAGTCAGGATTAATTAATAATGTCCTAGTTAAGTATCCCCTTGGCATGAGTGACCATAACATGTTTGAATTCCATATCCAATTAAAGGGTGAGAAGGTTCGTTCTCAAACAAGCATACTGAGCTTTAATAAAGGAGACTATGATGTTATGAGAGCAGAATTGATTAAAGTGGACTGTGAAAATAGATTAAAGGGTAAGACGGTACATGAGCAGTGGTGTTCATTAAAGGAGTTATTTTACAACTTTCAAAATAAATATATTCCACTGAGGAAAAAAGGGTGTAAAAGAAATGACTGCCATCCATGGCTAAGTAAAGAAATTAAAGAAAGTATCCAACTAAAAACAAGGACATATAAGGTAGCCAAAGATAGTGGGAGGACAGAAGATTGGGAAGTCTTCAAAAGACAACAAAAATTAACTAAAGGTTTGATTAAGAAAGGGAAAATAGACTATGCAAATAAATTTGCAAAAAATTTAAAAACATATAGCAAGAGTTTCTATAGTTATATCAAAAGAAAAAGGGTGGTTAAGGAAAACGTAGGTCCCATAGAGGATGAGACCGGGAAATTAATGGTGGGAAACATGGAGATGGCAAAAATGCTGAACAAATATTTTGTTTCAGTCTTTACGGTAGAGGACACTAAGAATATCCCAACACTGGACAAACAGGGGGCTCTAGTGGGGGAGGAGCTAAATACGATTAAAATCACTAAGGAATTGGTACTCAGTAAAATAATGGGACTCAAGACGGATAAATCCCCTGGACCTGATGGCTTACATCCTAGGGTCTTGAAGGAAGTGACAGTAGGAATTGTGGATGCTTTGGTAATAATTTTCCAAAACTCCCTGAACTCAGCAAAGGTCCTGGCAGATTGGAAAACTGCTAATGTAACACCCTTATTTAAAAAGGGTTGTAGGCAGCAGGCTGTAAATTATAGACCAGTTAGCCTAACATCTGTGGTGGGTAAAATTTTGGAGTCTGTTATTAAGGAGACAGTAACGGAACATTTAGATAAACATAATTTAATAGGACAAAGCCAGAATGGCTTTATGAAGGGGAAGTCATGTCTGACAAATTTGCTCGAGTTCTTTGAGGACATAACGTACAGGGTGGATAAAGGGAAACCAGTGGATGTAGTGTATTTAGACTTCCAGAAGGCATTCGACAAGGTGCCACATAAAAGATTATTACTCAAGATAAAAAATCACCGGATTGGGGGTAATATTCTGGCTTGGGTGGAGGATTGGTTATCTAACAGGAAGCAGAGAGTTTGGATAAATGGTTCATTCTCGGACTGGCAACCAGTAGCCAGTGGTGTTCCGCAGGGGTCGGTGCTGGGTCCCCAACTCTTTTCAATCTATATTAACGATTTGGAGAAGGGGACCGAGTGTAACATATCAAAGTTTGCAGTTGATACAAAGATGGGAGGGAAAGTAGAGAGTGAGGAGGACATAAATAACCTACAAGCGGAGATAGGCAGGCTGGGTGAGTGGGCAGAGATTTGGCAGATGCAATACAATATTGGAAAATGTGAGGTTATGCACTTTGGCAGGAAAAATCAGAGAGCAAGTTATTATCTTAATGGCGAGAAACTGGAAAGTACTGCTGTACCAAGGGATCTGGGGGTCATTTGCAAGAAAATCAAAAAGTTAGTATGCAGGTGCAGCAGGTGATCAAGAAAGCCAATGAAATGTTGGCTTTTATTGCTAGGGGGATATAATATAAAAACAGGGAGGTATTGCTGCAGTTGTATAGGGTATTGGTGAGACCGCACCTGGAGCACTGCATACAGTTCTGGTCTCCATACTTAAGAAAAGTCATACTTGCTCTCGAGGCAGTACAAAGAAGGTTCACCTGGTTAATCCCGGGGATGAGGGGATGGACATATGAGGAGAGGTTGGGTAGATTGGGACTCTACTCATTGGAGTTCAGAAGAATGAGAGGCGATCTTATTGAAACATATAAGATTGTGAAGGGGTTGGATCGGGTGGACGCGGTGAGGATGTTCCCAATGATGGGTGAAACTAGAACTAGGGGACATAATCTGAGAATAAGGGGCTGCTCTTTCAAAACTGAGATGAGGAGAAACTTTTTCACTCAGAGGGTAGTGGGTCTGTGGAATTTGCTACCCCAGGAAGCTGTGGAAGCTACTTCATTAAATAAATTTAAAACAGAATAGACCGTTTCCTACAAGTAAAGGGATTTAGGGTTTACGGGGAGCGGGCTGGAAATTGGACGTGAGTTTGAGTTCGGATCGGTCAAGGCACTGTGGGTGGCGGAGCGGGCCCAGGGGCCGAGTGGCCTGGTCCTGCTCCTACTTCTTGTGTTCTTTAGAGTTGAGGTTGGATCAGATCAGCCATGATCTCATTGAATGGCGGAGCAGGCTCGAGGGGCCGATTGGTCTGCTCCTGCTCCTATTTCTTATGTTCTTATGTTCTTAATATGCCACGCACTAACGAGAGTAGAAATCGGAGGATAAGGCAGGTAAATGCCTGGCTAGAGTTATTGCGTAAGAGGGAGGACTTTAGATTCCTGGGACATTTGGACCAGTTCTGTGTCAGGAGGAACCTGTTCAAGACGGACGTGTTGCGCCTGAAGAGATCCGATACCAATATCCTGCGGGCAGGTTAACCAGTGCTGTGTGGTGGATTTACAGGAATTCGGCAAGAGGTTGGGCAACAAGCTGTCGTAGTAAAAATTAGATATTAGGTGCACAGAAGACTGGGAGAGAAAATTGTAATTAGAAATATTACAGAATTATGTGGGACCATTGAAAATACAAAGAGGCCTCAGGTAGGTTTGCCGTGCTTGTGTGTAAAAGCAGTGTGGTTAGTTAGGGTCGTGAGCTGCTTGCGCAAATAGCCAGTTGGGAATATGAGGCAATGGCGATAACTGAGACCTGGATCAACAATGTGAGGATTGGATGTTTAATATTACCGGGTACAGGTATTAAGTACAGATCGGGAAATAAAAAAAGGAGAGGTCGCATTTATGAATAAGGAGCACATTCCAGTGCTAGAAAGAGAGACTGTCCTTGAGGGATCAAAGAAGGAATCTATCTGGTTGGAGTTGAGAAACAATAGAGGAGCTAATACGTATTTTGCTGTATTATAAAGGCCAAAAAGTGGGATGCATATCGAGTAGCAGATTTGCAGAGAAATTATTGAGAGGTGCATGAACTACAGCATAGCGTTATTGTGAGACATTAATTACCCCAATATTGAATGGGGTAGTGAATGTATTAAGGGCAGAAAGGGGGAGGAATTTCTGAAGTGTGTCCAGTAGAACTTTCTTAATCAGTATGTTTCCAGCCCAACGAGGAAGGAGACATTGCTGAATCCAGTCCTGGGGAATGAAACAGTTGGAGAGCATCTCGGAAATAGAGATAATAGTATCAAAAGTTTTTGTGTAGCTATGGAGAAGGGCAAGGATCAATCAACAGTGAAAATACTTCAATGGTGGAGCGCCAATTCAAGCGAATTGAGGAATGATCTGTCCCGGTTAACTTGGTGTCAAGGTTCAGCACACATAAATGTAATGGAGCAGTGGGCGGCCTGTAAATAATGGATGGTTCGGGTATTGTCCAGGTAAATTCACACAAGGGAGAAAGGAAGGGCAAATAATAGAGAGTTCCTTGGATGACGAAAGATTTGGAGTGCAGGATGAAGCAGAAAAAGGCGCGTATATGCCAGATGTCAGCTTGATAATGCAAGGGAGAATCTGGCTGAATATAGAAAATTCATAGCGGAAGTGAAAAAAGGAAATAAAGGGACAAAGAGATAGTACGAGAATATTTAGCGACTAATATAAAGTGGAATTCAAACGTCTTCTTTAGGCATATCAACAGTAAAATGGTTGTCAGTGGAGCGGAGTGGCCGATTACAGACCACAATGGAGATCTATTGGTGAAGGCAGAAGGTCTGGCTGAGGTAATAAATGAATACTTTGTGTCGGTGTTTATCAAGGACGATGACTTTGCCGAAGCTATGGTAAACGAGGAGGTTGCTGGGATACTGGATGAGACAAAATAGATAACGAGGAGGTACTAGAAAGGCTGGTCGTACATAAATGTCGCTAAATCAACAGGTCTGTATAGGATGCAGCCTAGGATGCTGAGGGAAGATCGGTGAGAAATTGTGGAGGGTTCTGGCCACAATATTCCAAGCCTCCTTGGATAGTGGGGTGGTCTTGAGGACGGCACGATAGCAAATTTTGCACCCTTGTTCAATAAATGCTAGAAGGAAAAATCTGGCGATTTAAGGAGCAGTCAGTTTAATGTAGGTGGTGGGGAAGCTTTTGGAATGAATAATCCGGGTGAAAATTAACAGCCACTTGGAAAAGTCTGGACTAGTAAAGGAGAACCAGCTCGAATTTGTTAAGGACAAATCATGTTTGCCCAACGTGATTGAGTTTTTTGTTGAGTTAACAGAGAGGGTGGATGAGGGCAGTGCAGTTGGTGCAGTGTATATGGACTTTCAAAAGGCGTTTGATAAAGTAACACACACTAGCCTTATTAACAATATTGAAGCCCATGGGATAAAAGGGGCAGTAGCAGTATAGATATAAAATTGGCTTATAGATAGAAACGGAGAGTTGTGGTGAGACGCTGTCTTTCGGGCTGGAGGGAGGTTTACCGTGGTATTCCCCGGGGATCCGTTACCAAGACCACTGCTGATTTGTAAAAAAAACATTAATGACTTATACATGGGGGCATAGTGCACATTTTCATAATTTGCAGACGACAGGAAACTTGGAAGTGTAGTAAAACCTGAGACAGCTGGTAATAGACTTCAAGAGGAAATAGACAGGCTAGTGGGGTGGGCGGTCACGTGGTAGTTGTAATTCAAAGCAGAAAGGTGTCAGATGATACATTTTCGGAGGAAGAATGAGGAGAGACAGCACAAGCTAAATATTAGTGTTATAAATTGAGTGCAAGAAGAGAGAGAGCTGGGGGTGATTGTGCATAAGTTTCTGAAGGTGGCTGGAAAGGTTACCGAAGCAAATAGTAAAGTATACAGGATCCTGGACTTTATAAAGAGCGGCACAGAGTGCAAAAGACAGGAAGTTATGCTGAATCTATTAAAAACACTAGATCGGCCCCAGCTGGAGTAATGTGTCCAGTTCTGGTAACCGCACTTTAAAAAGGACGTGAAGCCTTTGGAGACGGTACAGAACAGATTTACCACAATGGTTCCAGGGATGAGGGACTTCAAATACGTGGATGTATTGAAGATTATGGGGTTGTTCTCATTGGAGCAGAGAACGCTAAGAAGAGAGTTGATGGAGATGAATTATTTCGGTAGAATAAATGAGGAAACAGATTCCAGTGGCTGAAGGATCAATAACCAGACGGGACAGATTTAAGGTGATTGGCGGAAGAACCAGAGGCGACCGAGCAAAAACATTTTCACACAGCGAGTGGTTAGGAATTGGAATTCACTGCCTGATAGGGTGGTGTGTACAGATTCAATAGTAGCCTTCAAAAGGGAATTGGATAAAAGCTTGACGGAGAATAATTGTAGGGATATCGGGAAGAGTCAGGGAATGGAAATAACTGGATGGCTCATCGAAAGGTTAGACGTAGTCTCGATGGGCCGAATGGCCTCTTGCTGATAGAAAGAATTACTTTCATTTAAAGAGCGCCTGTCACGACCTCAGGACGTCCCAAAGCGCTTTACAGCCATGGAAGTACTTTTGAAGTGTAGTCACTGTTGTAATTTAAGAAATGCAGCAGTCAATTTGCCCACAGCAAGCTCCCACAAACAGCAATGTGATAATGACCAAACAAGCTGTTTTTCAGTTTATTTTATTCGTTCACGGGATGTGGGCGTCGCTGGCAAGGCCGGCATTTTTTGCCATCCCTAATTGCCCTTGAGAAGGTGGTGGTGAGCTGGCTTCTTCAAACGCTGCAGTGCGTGTGGCGAAGGTACTCCCACAGTGCTAAATTTGTAGCCATTTGTATAAGTGAGTGTCTTGCTGGGCCATTTCAGGGGACAGTTAAGAGCCAATCACATTGCTGTGTGTCTGGAGTTATATATAGGCCAGACCAGGTAAGGACGGCAGATTTCCTTGTCTAAAGGACATTATGCACCAGATGGGTTTTTATGACAATCTGCTAGTTTCATGATGACCATTACTGATACTCGATTTTATATAGCGGATGTATTTAATTAACTTTATTGAAACTCCCCAGCTACTGGGGAGAGATTTGGACTCATGTCTCCAGATTATTAGTCCAGGCCTCTGGATTACTAATACAGTAACATAACCACAATGTTACCATTCCCGGTTTGATTGAGGGATACATTTTGGCGTGAACACTGTTGATAAATCCCCTGCTCCTCTTCAAAATAGTGCAATGGGAACTTTTACGTCCACCTGGGAGAGCAGACGGAGTCTCAGTTTAACGTTTCATCGGAAAGACGGCATCTCGGAAAGTGCAGCACTCCCTTTGTACTTCCCCATGATGTCTGCGCTCAAGTCTCTGGAGTGGGACCATGACCCCACAACATACTGAATCAGAATCGAGAGTGCTACCCACTGAGCCACGGCTGACACTTACATTTTGTTAAATGAAATAAGGAGATCCCACATTAATTGGAAAATAACAATCTAAATGGGATAGTTTAGAACAGACATCGGTGAGTACAAATATTTTTGTGATGTATTAATCTATGATTCTATGATTACATAAGATTACACAGAACATACAGCACAGAAAGAGGGCATTCGGCCTAACCAGTCCATGCCGACGTTTACGCTCCACTCGAGCCTCCTCCCATCCTTCCTCATTGAACTCTATCAGCTTAACCATCTATTCCCGTCTCCCTCACGTACTTATCTAGCCTTCCCCTTACATTTGTCTATACTATTCGCTACAACCAATCGCTGGGGCTGCGAGTACTACATTCTAATCACTCGCTGGGTAAAGTAGCTTCTTCTGAATTTCCTACTTGATTTCTTGGTGGTCATTTTATATTTAAGACATTCAGTTCGGCGCTTCTCCGCAAGTGGAAACATTCTCTCTGTATCTCCGCTATCAAAACCTTTCATTATTGTAAAGATCTCAATTAGGTCACACCTCAACCTTCTCTCTTTAAGAATAAAGAGATACAGCCTGTTCATTCTATCCTGATAGATATAAGCTCGCATTTCTGGTGTCATCCTTGCAAATCGTTTTTTTCACATTTTCCAGTCACTCTAAATTATTTTTTATAATATGGCGACCAGAACGATACACAGTGCTCCACGTGTGGCAAAACCAAGTTTCGATTCACGTTTAGCATAACTTCTCTTCTTTCCAATTCTCTCCGTCCAGAAATAGACCCTAGCGGGTGGCATGCTTTTCTTTACCTGTGTCTCTACTTTCAGTGATTTGTGTATTTGCACTACCAGATCGCTTTGCTCCGCTATCCTATTTAGATTCATATTTTTCACGTAATATATGACATCCTGATTTTTCTGAACAAAATGGAATACGTCACACCTATTTGTGTTGAAATGTATTTGCGAATTATTTACCGTTTCTGCTAGTTTGAGGTGCTGCATTAGTTTTAGATGCCGTATTATTTTGAAATGCTGCATTAGTTTGAGATTCTGCATTAGTTTGAAATGCTGTATTAGATTTAGGTGCTGTATTATTTGGAGGTGCTCTATGGGTTGGAAGTGCTTTATTAGTTTCAGGAGCAATATTAGCTTGGGGAGGTATACTAGTTTGGGTTGCTGAATTAGTTTGAGCCTCTGCATTAGTTTGAGATTCTGTATTAGATTTGGTGCTGTATTATTTGGAGGTGCTGTGTGGGTTGGAAGGGCTGTATTAGATTTAAGTGTTGTGTTAGTTTGAGGTATAGGTCTGGACGCGTGTTGTTGTGAGGTGTTTCATTAGTAGAAATACAATAATTTTGTAAAATTAAATTGCACAAATTTATAAGAAAAGATAGGAATGTATAATTCTCCAGACCAGAAAATCAAACCCAGCAATTGAATTTGGAAACGTAATTCCAACAATGTATTTCGTGAGACCAAAACAGAAATGCAGTATAGCAGAAACGAGAGAAGAACTCTAAAACTTGGAACTAGATTATTGAATTAACCCACAAGGGTGCAGAGCATGACGGAAGTAATGTGAGATCTATTGATGAGCCCAATCTTGATTAAAAAAAACACGTTGTTTTGCGAATGCAGCGTCAAATTATAATTTCTTTCACGAATATTATCGGAATGGTCCAACCTTAAGGCTTTCATCACAACAGGAAATTAAATCGGTTAAATATATTTGTTCAAACAATCAAATCTAATTGAAACGATGTTGCAACCCGACTGTCCCAGTGGACATCCAAAAGTGTATAAATGGAAGGCTCTGGGAATGTATTGGCTCAGAGATTTATTCAGAGAGATTCCTGCAGCACGAAGGGACAGAACGCAGCACGAAGGGGCAGATCTCTTCAAACAGAAAATGTTGGAAACAATTTACACCGTCAGAACCACATACTACATCATCCTTGCCGTCATTGGTGTTCCAGGTGTGTAAATATAATTAATTGTGTTATGGAAATCTCTGTGAGTTGGCCTCGCGGTTTGCCTATTAGTTTGATGTGCTGTAATAGATTGAAGTGTTGCATCAGCTTGAAGTGCTGTCTTAGAATGAGTTTTTGTAGTAGATTGAAATGCTGTATTAGATTGAAGTGCTGTATTAGTTAGAAGAGCTGTAATAGATTGAAGTGTTGTGCTAATTTGAAGTGCTGTATTAGATTGAAGTGCTGTATTAGATTGAAGTGCTGTATTAGATTGAAGTGTTGTATTAGATTTAAGTGCTGTATTAGATTGAGGTGCTGTCTTAGATTGATGTTCTGCATTAGATTGAAGTGCTGTATTAGATTGAAGTGTTGTATTAGATTGAAGTGCTGTATTAGATTGAAGTGCTGTATTAGATTGAAGTGCTGTATTAGATTGAAGTTCTTGTATTAGATTGAAGTGCTGGATTAGATTGAAGTGCTGTATTAGATTGAAGTGCTGGATTAGATTGAAATGCTGTATTAGATTGAAGTGCTGTATTAGATTGAAGTGCTGTATTAGATTGAAGTGCTTGTATTAGTTTGAAGTGCTGGTTTAGATTGAAGTGCTGCATTAGATTGAAGTGCTGTGTTAGATTGAAGTGTTGTGTTAGATTGAAGTGTTGTATTAGATTTAAGTGCTGTATTAGATTGAGGTGCTGTCTTAGATTGATGTTCTGCATTAGATTGAAGTGCTGTATTAGATTGAAGTGCTGTTTTAGATTGAAGTGCTGTATTAGATTGAAGTGCTGTATTAGATTGAAGTTCTTGTATTAGATTGAAGTGCTGGATTAGATTGAAGTGCTGTATTAGATTGAAGTGCTGGATTAGATTGAAATGCTGTATTAGATTGAAGTGCTGTATTAGATTGAAGTGCTGTATTAGATTGAAGTGCTTGTATTAGTTTGAAGTGCTGGTTTAGATTGAAGTGCTGCATTAGATTGAAGTGCTGTGTTAGATTGAAGTGTTGTGTTAGATTGAAGTGCTGTATTAGATTGAAGTGCTGTATTAGATTGAAATGCTGGATTAGATTGAAGTGCTGTATTAGATTGAAGTGCTGTATTAGATTGAAGTTCTTGTATTAGATTGAAGTGCTGTATTAGATTGAAGTGCTTGTATTAGTTTAAAGTGCTGGATTAGATTGAAGTGCTGCATTAGATTGAAGTGCTATATTAGATTGAAGTGCTGTATTAGATTGAAGTGCTGTATTAGATTGAAGTGCTGTATTAGATTGAAGTGCTGTATTAGATTGAAGTGTTGAGTTAGATTGAAGTGCTGTATTAGATTGAAGTGCTGTATTAGATTGAAGTGCTGTATTAGATTGAAGTGGTGTATTAGATTGATGTTCTGCATTAGATTGAAGTGTTGTATCAGATTGAAGTGTTGTATTAGATTTAAGTGCTGTATTAGATTGAATTACGGCACTAAATGTGCAGAAAGAATTTTTATCCATTTTCAAATACACTCATTCTTCTATTTTACGTATTTTGGAATGAATTGTTCTGTTATCAATGCTTCGAAATACAATGTCAATTTACGGATCTGTCGCAGCTGCAGTGATCTCCCTCTTTCTCTCTCTGTCTTGCTCTTGTTTTGACTACTTGAGCTCTCTTTATTTCATATCATGCTCTCTTACAGCGTGAATTAATTCGGTTAATTAACGTGGCAACGTGAAAATTGAAATGATTGTATATTGGACTGTTCCTGATTACACCGTGCACCATAAAGCGACAGACAGACAAACAAGTGATAATCGGGTTTACCACTCGTACAGTATTCACATACCCTGTGCCACGATAAACAGACTGTTTTACTGACAGATAATAATCAGTTGTACCACATGTATAGTAATCATATACTCTGTGAGATCAAGTAAAGTTGCTCAAGTTATAGATTATTTGAACAATGAATGCATTGTTGTTACCTACAAATAAATATTGAGAGAACCGAAGTCATTGTCTCCGAGCCTGAAATGAGCTCCTGACAACACGGCTGCGCCATAACTAAGACCGCCTTTTTCCACCTCCATATAATTGCCTGTCTCCACCCCTGCCTCAGCTCACCTGTTGCGTAAACGTTCGCCCCTGCCTTTGTTACCTCTAGACTTGACTATTCCATCGCCCTCCTGCCTGGCCTCCCACGTTCTACCCTACGTAAATTTGACGTCATGCAATTTTCGGCTGCACCTGTCCACACGCGCACCAAGCACCGTTCACCCATCACCCCAGTGCTAGTTGACTTAAATTGACTCGCGGTTAAGGAATGCCTCGATTTTAAAATTCTCTAACCCTGTTTTCAAATCCCTCCATGGCCTCGGCCCTCCCTCTCTCTGTAATCACCTCCAGGAAACGGAAGACACGGACACCAATGGGTGAGCAAAGGGTAATGATCAACGGATGTTTTTGCGACTGGAAAGCTGTTTCCAGTGAGGTTCGGCAAGGCTCAGTACTTGGCTCCTTGCTTTTTGTGGTTTATATCAATGATTCAGACTTCAATGTAGTGGCATGATTAAGAGGTTTGCAGATGATAAAAAACATTGCAGTGTTGTTGATAGTGAGGAAGAAAGCTGCAAACTGCAGGTAGACATCATTGGACTGGTCTGGTGGGCAATAAAGTGGCAAATGGAATTCAATCCGGAGAAGGTGTGCGGTAATGCATTTGGGAGGGCTAACAAGGCAAGGCAATACACAATGAATGCTAGGATACTGAGAAGCGTAGACGAACAGAGGGTCCTTGGAGTTTATGTCCACAGATCCCTGAAGGTAGCAGGACAGATAGATAAGTTTGTTAAAAAGTTATACGTGATACTTTCCTTTATTAGCCGAGGCATAGAATACAAAAGCAGTGAGGTTATGCATGAAACACATAAAAAACTAGTTAGGCCACCGCTAGAGTATTGTGTACAGTTCTGTTCGCCACATTACAGGAAAGACGTGATTGCACTGTCGAAGGTACAGAGGAAATTTACGTCGATTTTCCAGGACAGGAGAACTTTAGCTATGAGGAAAGATTGGATAGGCTGGGGTGCTTTACTTTGGAATAAAGAAGGCTGAGAACATAATAACATAAGAAATAGGAACAGGAGTAGGCCATATGGCCCCTCGAGCCTGCTCCGCCTTTCAACAAGATCATGTCTGATCATCGACCTCAACTCCACTTTCCCGCCCGATCTCCATATTCATTGGTTTCCCTAGAGTCTAAAATCTATTTATCTCAGCTTTGAGTATACTCAAAGACTCAGCATTCGCAGCCCTCTCGGGGAGAGAATTTCAAAGATTCACAACCCTCTGTGTGAAGAAATTCCTCCTCATCTCGTTCTTAAATGGGCTAACACTTATCCTAAAACAGTGCCCCCTATTTCTAGACATTCCAGTTCGGGAAACAACCTCTCAGCATCTATCCTGTCAATCCCCTTCAGAATGTTATTTGTTTCAATGACATCACCTCTCATTCTTTTAAACTCCAGCGAGTAATGCCCCATTCTACACAATCTCTCATCATTGGATAGCCCTGTCATCCCAAGAATAAATCTAGTGATTCTTCGTTGCACAGCCTCCATGGCAAGTTTATCATTCCTTAGATAAGGAGCACAAAACTGTGCGCAGTACTCCAGGTGCGGTCTCACAAATGCCCTGTATAATTGTAGCAAGACATTCTTACTCTTATACTCCAACCCCCTTGCAATACATGCCGACATGCCATTTGACTTCCTTATTGCTTGCTGTACCTGCATGCTAGCTTTCTGTGTTTCTTGCATGAGGACACGCACATCTCTCTGAACAACAACATTTCAATATTTCTCACCCTTTAAAAAATATTCAGTTTATCTATTCTTCTTAACAAAGTGAATAAAATCACATTTCCCTACATTATACTTCATCTGCCGACTTACCTCCCCCTCATTGGTCTATCTATATCCCTTTGCAGACATGTTGTGTTTTCCTCACCGTTTACTGGTCATTAATCTATATTGTAAATAGCTGAGTCCCCAACCCTGATCCATGCGGCAGCCAATTGTTACAGCCTGCCATCCTGGAAAAGATCCCTTTATCCCTACTCTCTGGTTTCTATCCGTTAAGTAATCTTGTATCCATGCTATTGTGTTACCCACAACCCCGTGAGCCCGAATCTTGTGTAATAATCTTTTATGTTGCAACTTATTGAATTCCGTTTGGAAAACAAAATATACTACATCCACTGGTTCCACGTTATCTACCCTGCAAGTTATAAACTCAAAAAACTCTAATAAATTTTTCAAACACTATTTCCTTGCATTAATCCATACTGACTCTGCCTAATCATGTTATGAATTTCGAAGTGCCCTGATACCACGTCATTAATAATGGATTCCAGCATTTTCCGGACGACTGATATCAGTCTAACTGGCCTGTAGTTCCCTGTTTTCTCCCTCGCTCCTTTCTTCAATAGCGGTGTTACATTTGCGACATCCAATCCGCTGGGACTGTTCTAGAATCTAGGGAATTTGGGAAGGACAAAACCGAAACATCCACTATCTCTGCAGCCACCTCTATTAGAACGCTAGGGGGTATGTAAGGAGAGGTTGTGGTAGGAGTCAGCCTTTTCCCCTGACTCAGTGAGCGGTTCGAATCGCTCCCACGCGCCAGGTTCAAAACTTGGACTTATTTAGGGATTGTGAATAAAGATGCAGTAGACCACAGGTTCCAATGAAAGAACTATGACTTTTATTAAAATTAAAATTTAACAAACTTAAACACACTTCACACTTAAACAGGTTTGGGGAACACACGGTTACAGGCGAGGAAAAATGACAGTATACAAGAAATAAAAACCTTTATCCCTCCGAAAAAAAACACTTCTAGCTAGGTTTCGGTTTCAGGAGATCAGGGATAATGCTCACCAAACAGGGGTATTAATAGTACGAAATCCAGCCAGGTAAGTCGATGGTGATTCTGGTCATCGAATGTTTTCCTTTACCATGTGGCTTCTGGGCATAGCTGAGAGAGAGCCTTGTTCCAGCGTAGTCGGCGAGTCAAAAGAGAGAGAGCTCTTGGGTCCTGCTACAGATATAATCCTTTTTCGCCCCACCCCCACAAAACTCCTCACGAAAAACTGGTTTCATAATGCAGTGAGTTTTCAGGTGAGACCTGTTCATTGTCTTGTTAAAATTTTGATGGGCTTTCAACTATGCTAAACCAAATCAAAAGGCTTACATCCTGTTGCGCTAGTTGTTCCATGGAAGCTTGCATTGTTCTCCTGCTTTGGGTTCCTTGCTGGGCCTAGCATTCCTAACGGCTCTGTGTTTTGGGTGGGGCGGCCCTTCCCCAGGGCCTATTGTCCAAATGTTAATGTTTGCTAGGCTTTGAATTCCCAGACCATCCGCGTGCCGTACATGTCCAGACATGTTTCCTTTAAAGTTCCAAAGTCCTTATTTTTTTTCCTTTCGATATATTTTTGGGGATCTGCACATTTTGGAAATCTTACAGGTAGGCCGTCAGGTCCATGAGATGTGTTGGCTTTGAGTCGCTTTACTTTCTCTCGTGCTTTTTCTACTTACATTTTATGTTAAGATCGTCACCCTAATTAGACACTTGGTTCCCCAACATTTTTGGTGTGATTTTTGTGTCTTCTACTGTGAAGAAAGGTACAACATATTTGTTTAACGTTTCTGCCATTTCCTTATTTCCCAGAATAATTTCTCCTGTTTTAGACACTAAGGGACAAACGGTTACTTTTGCAACTCCCGTCCTTTTTACTGGTTTTTTGCTGGTTTCTGAAACTCTCCTAATCCTCAGGATTGCTTTGCAACATTATAAGCTTCTTCTTACAATCTAATGCTAGCCTTAACTTCTTTAGTTAGACACGTTTGGATCACTTTTCGCGTGGATGTTTCTGTTTCTCAATGGAATGTATTTTTGTTGATAATTATGAAATATTTCTTTCAGTGCTAGCCACTGCTAATCTACCACCATAACTTTTAACCTATTTTTCCAATCTACCACAACCAACACGACCCTCAGAACTGTTTAATTAGCTTTATTTAAGTGTAAGACTCTGAGGGGAGACTCGATTGAGGTGTATAAAATTGCGAGGGGCCTAGATATAGTAAATAGGAAGGACATAATTCGCCTAGCAGAGAAGTCAATAACCAGGGGGCATAGATTTAATGTCATTGGTAGTAGAATTGGAGGTGAGCTGAGGAGAACTTGTTTCATTCAGACGGTGGTGGGAGTCTGGAACTCACTGCCTGAAAAGATTGTCGCTTCTGATCCCTGTGCAATGACCCTACCTGACAGTGCAGGTTTATGGACTCGGGGGAGAACAATGGAACATCCCTACACTCAAATAAGTAGTTTATATAAACAGGTGTCTAGAATTCCCTGTCGAGACTGATCAGTAATTTCCTGTCTCATTTCCCTTCTCTCTCTTACAGTTAACTTGATTGCGATTGTGATCTTGTCCCGAGCAAAGTGCGGGCTCTCTGAATGTATCACTCGCTACCTGCTGGGAATGGTGGTGACGGATCTACTGGTCATTATCAACGAGGTCATATTTTTTCGGATCATTTATTACCTTTACCCTGGATCATTTCTGTCCATCACACCTGTATGCAGTGTTATCGTTGTCCTGACTCGTGCATCCAGAGACAGTTCAGTCTGGTTAACAGTCACTTTCTCCTTTGATCGCTTTGTTGCTATTTGTTGCCAAAAGCTGAAAACAAAATATTGCACCAAGAAAACTGCGGCTGTGGTTATATCAACAACCTGCATTCTGCTAAGTTTGAAAAGTGCTACTTGGTATTTTATCTATGAACCTAAGGAGATCATCGACAATATACCGTGGTTTTGCGATGTAAAACCAAGCTGTTTTACTGAGCCCGGATGGGTGGCATTTGACTGATTTGATACAGTTTTAACTCCATTGCTACCATTCGCTTTAATTTTGCTGCTCAACGCTCTGACAATCAGACACATTTTAGCGGCCAATCGTGTCCGTAAGGGACTGAGGGGTCAGAGCAAGGGAGAGAATGGTAGTGACCCAGAGATGGAAAGCAGAATGAAGTCCGTCATTTTGCTCTGCACAATTTCAGGCAGCTTCATAATTTTGTGGTTGACATGTGTTATAGAATTCTTATATTATATCATTGCAGGAACAAATTACTTAGATTACAATGATTCATTAATTATTCTTGCACAAGTCGGATATATGCTGCAGAATTTAAGTTCCTGCACAAACACATTTATTTACGGGGTGACTCAGACCAAGTTCAGAGAGCAGTTCAAGAGCGCGGTGAAATACCCGGCTACCCTGTTATTAAATTAATTCAGAATAAACAACTGAGCTAAGCCCAGAGGTGGTACCGAGTGTTTCCAGGTCACTAATATAACATTGATCCCTAGATGTTCCTCTCCTGAATTGCAGTAAGAATCGCTGAATATCTGCATTACATTCAGGGATGGTTAGAAAGTAGGTTTCGGGTCAGGTCGCTAATTTGTTTGGCTGCTCCGCCATTTGTACTTCATGTGCAGGGCAGCTATTTTTTTGGGTTTCAGCTGAGCTCTTGTGTTAGTCAATTCATCCATTTCATGCAAAAATCCGTGTGTCTCATCCACTGTGATATCTGCTCAACAGGGAGACAGACAGAGCTGGGCTTTAGTGTAGAGATAACGTTTTTGAAATAAATCAACAGTTTAATATATGTATTGAAGATAAGAACACTATCAAATAGAAGGAAGTCTTTGAATATCAATAAATAAACATGACGATGTATTGAACCGTACGACTCCTTACTTGTCAACTGGCACTTTCTAATTTTGGCTTTCCACTGTTGGCTTTCTATGAAGAGTGTGAGCTTATGGTTTATTATATTGTTAGTTCCTACTGTCTCTCAGCTGTACCCTCTATTTGTCCTATTCACTCTCTATTTCTGTATCTCTGAACTTTCTGTTTGTCTTTCAAACTCTCCGCTTGATTCTCGTTATGACTGATTTCTATTTCTCACTGACTCACTTCTAGTTGCCTTTTCTCCATTTAACTTCCACTCTTTCCCTTCCTTTAATTTCATAGTTCCCGCGCTAACTAGATGTACTAATTAGGGATAACATAATGGTAATAGAAAGAAATTATATATTTAACAGTAAGATAGAAACATAATCCATATGGATTGTGATAAAGGATGAGAAGGGATCGCTCGCTCTAATAGGGGTAAACTATAGATCACCCAATAGTGGAAGGGAAGTGGAGGGAGAAATATGCAAATCTATGAAATGAGTAAAATACAGAGAAAATAATCATCCGCGGTTTCAACCACCCCAATATAAATTGGGAAGAAGAGGGACTGAAAGGCGAAAATGGAATGCAATTTTTATGGTTTGTATAGAATTTTTTTCTTACCCAGTACGTAAGAATCCAAACAAGAAATGAGTGACTGCTGGATGTAGCAATGAGAAATGGGCCAAAGCAGGCAACAGAAGTAAGTGTAGGGAAGCATATAGGCAAAGGCGATCACAACATAGTAAGGTTTAAGAAAATGTTTGAGAAAGAATTTTGTAAGACAAAGATTAGTGTAATACAATAGGAAAAAGTTGCTTATGAGGCTATGATAATGGAGATAGGACAAGTACACTGGAAAAATACGGACTAAGAGCTGTGGCAAACATTTACAATGAGATCAAGAAAGTTATGACGAAGATTATTTCGTTATAACATCGACCAAACTATTCATCAATGAGACTGCATGGATGAATAAAGAGGAAAGGCTAAAATTGAAATGAAAGACAGAGGCAATCACTAATTATATAGAGAAAAGGAGAGTGGGACAAAAGGGATTGGAACAAGTTAGGAAATACGGCATAAAACAATCAGGAAGGCAAATATAAATTAGGAAACAAACACATACATGGAGTCCAAAAGTCAAAGAGTTATACAGCACAGAAAGAGGCCCTTCGGCCCACCGTGTCAGCGCCGGTCATCAAGCCCATTTCCCAGCACTTAATCTGTAGCCTTGCATGCTATGGCGTTTCAAGTGCTCATCTAAATGATTCTTGAATGTTGTGAGGGTTCCTTCCTCTACCATCCTTTCAGGCAGTGAGTTCCAGATTCCAACCACCCTCTCGGTGAAGTTTTTTCCTCAAATCCCCTCTAAACCTCCTGCCCCTTAACTTGAAACTATGCGCCCTGAATATTGACCCCTCTACTAAGGGGAAAATTTCCTTTCTCTCTACCCTATCTATGCACCTCATAATTTTGTACACCTAAATCAGGTCCCCCCTCAAACTTCTCTGCTCTGAGGAAAATAACCCTAGCCTGTCCAGTCTTTCTTCCTAGCTGAAGCGCTGCAGCCCAGGTAACATACTGGTGAATCTCCTCTGCACCTTCTCCAATTCAATCACATCCTTCCTATAGTGTGGCGACCAGAACTGCACACAGTATTCCAGCTGTCGCCTAACTAGCGTTTTGTACAGCTCCATCATAACCTCCCTGCTCTTATATTCTATGCCTCGGCTAATGAAGGCAAGTATCCCATATGCCTTTTTAACCATCTTATGTACCTGTCCTGCTGCCTTCTGGGATCTATGTATATGCACACCAAGGTCTCTCTGATCCTTTGTCCTTCCTAGGGTCCTAACATTCATTGTTTATTCCCTTGCCTTGTTAGTCCTCCCAAAATGCATCACCTCACACTTTTCAGGTTTAATTGCATTTGCCACAGTTCTGCACATCTAACTAACCCGTCTATATCGTCCTGTGGCCTAAGGCGTTCCTCCTCGCTATTTACCTCTCCACCAATTTTCGTGTCATCTGAGAACTTACTGATCATACCTCCTACATTCATATCTAAATCATTAATGTACACTACAAGCAGCAAAGGACACAGCACAGATCCCTGCGGTACACCACTGGACACAGGCTTCCAGTCATAAATACAACCTTCCACCATCACCCTCTGCCTCCTGCCACTAAGCCAATTTTGGATCCAATTTGCCAAATTGCCGAATAACAAAAGGAAAATTAAAATGGCGAAAAGGCTGCTGAGGGATGCAAAATATAAACTCACAGGCAATCATAGAAATTCATGGCGAGAAAGGAGAACATTCGGCCCATCGGGTCTGTACCGTGAATGTCAGTGAAATGGCAGAAATACTGAATAGATTTTTTGGTCATTTCAAAGATTAGATCGTGACGACACTACCGAGCGCATCGCCTCAGTAGCGCCCCAGACCCTAACTTCGGTTCCGCCCCCTGCAGCATCGCCGTGCGTAAACACCGACAACTGCAGGTGGCGGTGGTCGTGAGCCCGGGTCCTTCCGGGGCGGGAGTTAAAGGAGAGGTTGCCGAGGTAAGTAGGAACATTTCTATAATGGTTTTTTTTCAACTTTTTCAATTCTCCTGAGCCGCGATCGATTAGCCCGACACTCTGCTGAAGTGCACGGGGATGATCGGGCCGGTTCGCGGCTTCCGTTGTGGACCAGCTAACTGTTCCCAATGCAGAGCCTGCCGCGATGGCCCTTTCCTTTAAGAGAGGGTGGAGCCACGGATCCCGGCAGCGCTGCACTGGTCATTGTGCACCGCTGCACCACTAACTCCCCACCTGCGTCCTTTAATGCTCCAGCAATGATATGGACCAGTTCATTTAGCGCTCCACTTCAGTCCTGGAGCGCAAATCCAGTATTTTGCAAAACTTGGGAATCATTAGCGCCTGGCGTTAAGTTTCCCAGCTTACAAAATTTGCCGCCCCCTAATGAATTTCTCCCCCATGGACTTCCAAAAGGCCTTTGATAAAGGTACCGCATATTAGACTTGTGACTAAAGTCAGAGCTCGTGGCGTTAGGGGACAAGTGGTAGAATGGATCGCCAACGGTCCACAAGATAGAGAATAGGATTTAAAGTTACCTCCTGAGACTGGCTCAAGGAGGGAAGTTGGGTTTCAGTGGGATCGGTGATGGGACGACTGCTGTTCAGCATTTCCATAAATAATTTGGAATCTGGAATCAAAAGTACAACAGCAAAGTTTGCGGAAGAAACCAAATTTGGTGGGTATAGTTAATACTGAGGAAGACTGCCGCAATATACTAGACCACATTAACATACTTGTGGAATAGGCGTGAAAATGACCAATTAATTTCAATATAGATAAGTGTGAGGTGGTGCATTTTGTCAGAAGGGTTATGTAGGCCACATAATCCTTGGAAAATAAGAATTAAATAGGGTAGAGGCGCAAATGGATTTAATGGTACAAATCCACAAATCATGAACATAAGAACATAAGAACATAAGAAATAGGAGCAAGAGTAGGCCAATTGGCGCCTCGAGCCTGCTCCGCCATTCAATAAGATCATGGCTGATCTGATCCTAACCGCCAATCTACTATCACAGAACCATCTCCTGAACCTAACAGCATTGGACACACGAAATAGGAGCAGGATCAGGCTACACGGCCACTGGGCCCGCTACGCTACCCACAGGGCCATGACCGATCCGAAACTAGACTCATGGCCAAATTCCTGCCCGCTCCCCGTAAACCTTAATTCCCTTTACTTCTAGGAAACTGTCTATTTCTGTTTTAAATTTATGTAATGATGTAGCTTCTACAGTTTTTTGGTGCAGCATATTCCATGGACCTACCACGCTCTGAGTGAATTGTTCCTTCTCATCTCAGTTTTGAAAGAGCAGCCTGTGGCCACAGTTGCCTTTGCTGTGGTTTGCGGGGAGACCTTCTTAGGGCTCTGGCCACTGGGGGTGGGCTTGAGTCCCACATAATCGGTGGAGTGACCTCTCCTGTGAAACAACACACTGTCCCTCCCGCTGCAGCTTGTGCGTCTGCCACAGCTGCGGCTGGCTGAGGATTTCTAACTTGGGGGGCATCCAGCTTTACCGGCTGTTCCCTTTTGGGTTTAAACCGTTTGCATTGTTTGATGTGAAACCACTTTGTACGGCGGGGCATCTTTATGGCATAGACCATGGGGCTTGCCTTGTCTATAATGTTGTAGGGCCCCATGTACAATGGTTCGAAACTCCCTACCCGGGCAAAATTTCTCACCATGACCTGATCTCCAACCTCCCACTCGTGGTGGGTAGTGCCGCAGCAGCACCGAAGGGAATTCCTCCAACTGGCACATGCGGGACCAGGAGCGGGGCATCCCGGGCCTGAGACCACCTGGCAGCGGGTGGAACAGGCAGGATGGTGGCCAGGACTGAGGGAGGATGTCCGCGAGTTCTGTGCAGGCTGTCTGGTGTGTGCTGCCAACAACCCTGACCCCCAGAAAAGGAAGGTATCTATGGGAACCATCAGGAGGGTAGAGGGACCATGGCAGTCGATCCAGTTCGACTACATCGGGCTCCTACCCACCGCTCAGGGAAGCTACAAATACTGCCTAGTCCTGTTGGATGTGTTCTCAAAGTGGGTGGAAGCTTTTCCATGTCGAACAGCTACCGCTTTGGGTACAGCCAGGATCCTGGTCAGGGAAGTGTTCTCACGATGGGGCCTTCCACAGTGTGTGGAGTCAGACCAGGGGAGTCACTTTACTGGGCAGGTCATGCAAGAGACCCTCGGGGTACTCGGCATAGAAGGGAAATGGCACGTCGCCCACAACCCACAGTCATCAGGGATTGTGGAGCGTCTAAACCGTACCATCAAGGAAAGCCTGCGAAAGGAGATGGGAGACTCACCCAAAAAGTGGGTAGAAGCCTTACCGTTGGTCCAAATGGGGATCCGGGCCAGCCAGTCAAAAAGCACGGGCTATTCCCCACACCAGCTCATGACTGGCAGGATTATGCGGACACTCACCCATGTGCTAGCCCCGGTGCTCACGGAAGGGCAGCTCAGGGAGGTGAACCGGGAGAGATTCGTCAGGAATCTGTTGGACCACATTAAACAGGTCCACTGGCAGGCTGCGAGTAACATGGGAAAACAGCATCGGGGTAACCGATTGCTGCTGGAACCCCGGAAGCACTGTTCCCCCCTGAACAGCATGCCTTCTTTGTGGGTGATGGCTGCTGCGCCTTATTGGCCCTTTACCTCCTCCCCTCTAGCCAGCGTTTCCAGGACAGTTTTTAGGATGGGATCCTGTGCCTGGACCGTCTTTAGGTCCGGGGTCAATGCTACCCCTGCACTCCCTTGGGTCCCTCTGATTGCTGCTACCGGGTTTGATCCAAATGGATCCCACAACGTGCCTGTACTGGCGCCCTCTTTGGCCAGCATGTCGGCTTGGTGATTGCCCTCTGCGCGGGGCTCTACCTTGGAATGGGCCTTCACCTTTTGGATGTAGACCCTACCTTCCTCCCCTACTGCCCTCATGATTTTCTCCAACAGAGGCTTGATGGCCAGGGGTCTCCCATCAGCGGAGGTGTATCCACGACGGGACCAGATGGCCAGGTACTCTGTACACGAATTGCATGTGAACATGCTGTCGGAGCAAATCGTGTATGGGCTAGGGAATTCCTCGGGGTGTGTGACTACATACACCACCGCTGACAGTTCAGCCTGCTTTGCACTCATGGTGCTGGGGAGTTGATTACCAGAGCAATGCCTGCCTCTGGGTCATAAATGCCACACCATGTGAGTCGTTTTCCAGCTGATTCTGTGCTTGAACCGTCCACATAGATTTCGCGGCCTGTGGGATGTATCCCAGCTCGCAAACCTATGTTGACTTCCCATACCCCTTCAACGGAACACCGGTGGGCTGTCCCTGAGTAAATCATGTTAGCTGCGAGCTTTGGCTCGCAGAGACCTTTTACCCTCAGATGCATTTGTGAGAGAAGCAGCGTCCAGCGAGCAATGCGGGCACTGCTCACTGTCCTATCTTTAATTCTCCCATCCAAGAGCATCTGGGTGGGCGTGTGGTGAGTGAGGAGTGTGATGGGAGAGGTGCCTGTGAAGATCAATGATCTTTTCACAGCCCAGTGAGTGGCTAGGAGGTGCCTCTCACAGTTGGAGTGGCTCCTCTCCACATCAGTGAGTATTCTGCAGGAGTAAACCACAGGTCACAGCTTCCCATGCCTCTCTTGGAGCAGTACTGCACTCAGACTGTCCCCACTGGCTGCTACCTCCAGAAAAAACTCTTCCCCTTCATCAATGGCCCCTAGAGCCGGAGCGGTCTGCAGATCTCTCTTGTGTTTCACAAAGGCAGCCTCGCAACCCTCATCCCAAACCCACTCCACTCCCTTGTGTAGGAGTCGGAGCAGAGGGGCTGCTGTGGCTGCGTAATCCTCAATGAAATCTCTGCAGTACCCAGTTAGCCCTAGAAAAGACCTTACTCCTGTAACTGTGTTGGGGGCTGATAACTCCTGAACTGCTTCCCTTCTAGCTTTGACAATGGCCCTCTCCCCTGCTCGCACAGCCAGGCCCAGGAATTTGACTTCCCGCTGGCCAATCTGTGCCTTCTTGGGGTTTACTTTAAAGCCCTCTTGCCTGAGCAGTTCCAGCAGTTCTGCCAGAAGGGGACCATTTTACTCTCCCTCATCGGTAAAGAGGTGTAGGTCGTGCACATACTGGACCAGCTGATGGGGCCTGCTGAAACCCTTCAAGCAATTCGCCATACATTGGTGAAAAATGCTTGGGCTATTGTGGAAACCCTGGGGCAGAGAGTTACATGTGTACTGTTGGCCTTTAACTGTAAAGGCGAAATTGTACTGATCCTCTCCCCTTAGAGGGATGGACCAGAAGCCGTTGGAAATATCCAGCACTGTAAAGATGTTCGCAGATGCTGGGATACTTCCAATGAGGTCGGCTACGGCTGCAACCGTGGGGGCACAGGCGGGGATGTTTCGGTTGAGTACTCGATAGTCCACTGTGGCCCTCCAGGAGTTGTCTGGTTTTCTAACCGGCCACAGTGGGGAGTTCACGTGGGTGACTATAGGTCTCAATACCCCCTGCTTGACTAAAGAAGTCAAAGCCGTTTCCAAGTCTGTCTCAGCTTCCCTGGGGAAGTTATACTGCTTTTGTGGGCGGTTCATGGGGTCCCCACTTACACTAACCTCGACCCCGGTTACCCTCCCACAGTCGTTCTTGTGAGTGGCAAATGCTGCGAGGTTTTCCTGCACAAATGCCTGGTACTCCATTGGAGTGTTACTGACCATGAGTTCGAGGCCGTAAACCTCCTTTGGTTTTACTGTGCACCAGGTCCCCTTGCCTTGTGCCTCCGGGATGACTGCTACCTCACTACCCTTTTGGGTACATGCTCCCCATAGACAGAGGTTCCTTAAATCCACTAAAATCCTGTGTCCTGTGATAAAGTCGAGCCCCAGGATCCATTTCTCTTCTTGCTCCCACTTCATTAGGACACAGGTCGACTTGGTGTGGAGCGTTCCCAAATGAATGGACAGCGGGATGGAGAATGAGCCAGCCTGCTCGTTACCTGTGAATCCCACTAGGCTGTACGGGACCCCGTTAGACAGAGGTGAAGTGGCTGGGTTATCTGAATAAATGAGGGTGCTCGAAGCTCCTGTGTCTAACAGATAGGTCCCTTCTACCTTTTCTACCTCCATCTTAGCATGCGGTCTCTTCCAGGCATCATACTCGAGGGGACACAGGTAGACCGGCTGTGCTAGCTCCAGTCATGCCTCTGGGTTGGGTGGGGCAGATGGGATCATGGGCGCCAGTGGCTGTAGCCACCTTCCCTGGGCCATCAAACAGGACTCTGATGGCCACTACTATTGTGTCCAGTGTGGGGGAAGAGTCGGTGCCTCTACTTTTGGTGCTGGAGTTGGGGACTTCTTTGCTAGCCTATCCTTCCAGGGATTTCTACAGTCCTTTCTCCAGTGCCCAGTCTTCCCGCACCCGAAGCAGCTACGCTTCGTGTCGGAAGGTTTACCACCTTCCTGGTGCCACTCCTTCTTATCCTGACTGGGCTTTATCTCATGCACCTCCCCTTTCGGTGGGGTGTCTTCACCTCCCCTTCCGTTCCGGTAGGCTAGTGTCAGTTGCCTGACCACTGCCTCCTCGGTGACCCGGGGATCTCTTGGGTCAAACCAAAGCTCAGCCTTGGCTTTTACTCGTGGCAAGCTGTTTGCCACTAGGCTACGGAGCCAGTGGGCCAGCTCGTCCCTGTTCAGGTTAGCCCTGTCGAGAGCCCCATTACAAGCACCCCTGTACACCGGCCACAGCCTGTCTGCGAAAGCCTGTGGGGTCTCCCCTGCGAGCTGCACTGTTTTCTCCACCCGGGAGAAAGGACTTCCCTCATTCATTCCCATGGCCTCTAATACTTCCTCCCTGAGGGCAGCATACCCGGTCTGTCCTCACTTGCTCTCAGTAGAGAGTGACTGGTACAATTTCCCATCTAATGAGAACAGGAGCAATTTTGCCATTTCGGCATCGTCACAATCGTTAATGGCTGCTGATTGTTCCACCTCCATGAAGTGGACTGATGGGTCTTCCTTTTGGGTAAGTTTACTCAGGTGGCTTACCATAGCCCTAAGGTGTTGTGTACCGTGGGGAGCCAAGAATTGGCTTTCAAGGGGTCCCTGACCACCACCACCGGCGGGCGGGCCGAATTTTTGCTGTCGTGCTGGGCACATTGGCCCTGGCTCCGACTTCTCCTGCATCGGTTCGCACCCCTCTCCCTGCTGCCAGACCGACTCAAAACTCGGCGCCACAGGTGCTGATGTGCACTCCCTGTCAGCCTCACAGATTGTCTGCACCTCCTGCTGCCTAACCAAGCTTCTCCTTGGCGCCACAGGTGGTGGTCGAACAGTCTCCCCCTGCTCTTCCAGGTCTGCCCTGGCCGCACCCGGACTTATCAGGCACAGCATGCCTTTCGTCTTGGACAGAGCAAGGTTCAGACTCTCAATCTGCTTCCGACAGGGGCCGTGGTCCCCTACCTCAAACTCCCTTGTACTGGCTACTCTATAGGCTGCCTGAACATCGTTTCACTTCTCTGTGAGTTCCCTTAATTGCTTGACAAGGCGGGTGTTCCCTTCCCGCAATACCAGTTCACTACTTTTGGTCTCGGTGGCCTGACACTGGAGGTATCCCTTACTGGCACGGTGTTCCTCCAGCATCTGTGACTATTCCTGATCTTTTGTGCCGAGCTCTGCTAACAACCTATCCCTGCTACAGCCCTGGCACGGGACAGTTGGCTTTCTTCCTTTAGCTCTTCTGTGAGAGCCTGAATGCGCTTCCCCATAAGCTGCATTTGTTTCTGGGAGCAGACCAACCATATGGCTTTCTCGACAGACTTATTGTATTCCTTGCTCTCAGTCCATGCAGCTGCAGCGTCCATAGGACGTTCAGCATGCAACAGCCTGAGGACCCATTTCTTGGTGATATTTACTTTTTTATATACATAGGATGACATCCTCACTTCCATTTTTGTTCTCTCCTCAAAACCAGCATTTACTGCTTCACAACCCTTTCGACAAAGTCCTGCCGCGGTCGCCATTATGTAAGGAGTATCTTAAGTGGGGTAAGCCTTCGCTTTCTGACACAGTGAGCGGTTCGAATCACTCCAACACCCCTCCGGTTCCTAGACTTTGGGCTTATTTAGGGGTTGTGAACAAAATTGCAGTAAACAGGTTCTGATGAAATAAATTAACTTTATTAAAAAAAAAAGGTAACAAACTTGAAACACACTTATTACTTAAACACAGATTCGGGGAACACACGGTACAAGCGAGGAAAATGACAATATATCAAACAAAACCTTATCCCTCCCAAAGATCCCACTATCTGGCTAGGTTTTTGGTTTCAGGAGATCAGGGATAATGCTCACCAACAAATCCTTGACAGGATAGTAGAGTCTTTTTGTTTAAAAGGACTCCGGACGGCCCTTATGGTTTCTTCTTGCGTGCTGGTCTTCTTCCTCGTGGCTTGTGGTAAGTTTTGCTGGAGCAGGGAGAGAGCTGTGTTCACCTCGTCAGTCAGTCCGAAAAAGAGAGATTATGGCACAGGCTTTCAAATTATACTGTTTCTTTTTCGCGCTCAAAAACCCATTACTAAAACGAATTCCTTTTTGATTGTAAATGACCCTTGCTTCGTCCAATTGTCTAGTTTTTGGCGGGCTTGCCAGTTCCGATGGTTTTTGCTTAGTGTTAATTGCTTTTCGATTTAAAACACCGGCTGATCTACGTGCCAAATCTTCACCCTATTGTCCTTCTGTTGGCGGGCTTTTAAATCTGTTCTCTGGATACCTGGTTGATTGGTTTTTTTGATGGGATAATGGCTATGAAACTGTGTGATCGAAGTTATATTGTCATTGAATAGTTTTTAGATTACCAGCATCTTGTTTGCCCCTGGGAATCCATATTTGAATGTGTTTGTGTGTTTTGCCATGTCTCAAACAATTCCCAGACAGATCTGTTCACTGACCGGCCACGCCCCTCGCAGCTTGGGTCTGTGAAAAAAATGTCTCTCCCAAAAATAAGATTCGAAAAGTCATTTTCCTCAGGTTTTTCTTCTTGTGATCTTTAGGTTTTTACATCAAATCACTTCACTGAGGTCCCATCATCCCAAGTTTGTATGAAAAGTCCAAAAATCACTCCCTTTAGGGCTCTGTTCGAGTTTCTGGGGGATTTTGCGAAGACTACAATCTCAGTCTTAAATGGCCTACCCCTTATCCTGAGACTATGCCCCCTAGTTCTAGACAGACCAGCCAGGGGATACAACATCTCAGAATCTAACCCTGGCAATCCCCTTCAGAATCTTGTATGTTTCAATGAGATCACCTCTCATTCTTCTAAACTGCAGAGAGTATAGGCCCATTCTACACAATCTCTCAACATAGAACTGCCCGTCTCATCCCAGGAATCAATCCCGTGAACCTTCACTGCAGCACCTCAAATGCATATAATCAAACTTCTTCAACCAGTCAGCAAAAATCTTCCTCTTTGCCATCGATTACATTGGGCAAACACGAATGCAGCTCCATGAAGTTGAGAGATCAGTTATCTGAAACAATAATTTCAAATTGCAACCGACTTGTTCCACTCCGGTTATTGACCCACACTCAGTACAGTTCTACAGTGACAGATAGTCCCAGTAATACATGGCCACTGGGGTCAGGTGTTCTACTCCGGTTAGTGACCCACACTCAGTAGTTGTACAGTGACAGTCTCTTCCAGTAATACCTTCTTACAGAGATTTGCTTACACTGAGGTCTGATTCAACAGTACACAATATTACTCTGAAGGCAATAACTTCATAACACAGCGAACCCGTGAGTTACAAACAGAGATTTACTTTCAGTTGAGGCAATGGAATACAACCTCAGAGCTAATTCAGGACATTTTACTGAACGAAATGTTATCACTGATCGGGTGTCTATATAACGGTGTCCACTAGATCAGGATGTAACATTGGCAGTTACAGAGCAAATCCAGAAACCAGCTCACACACAGTTTTACACAACGTCAATGGTTATAATCACTTACCAGGAACACCAATGACGGCAATGAACACGTAGCATATTTTCTGTACATTGAAGAATGTCTGATGCATTTTCTGTGTGAATCGATGTGGCTCTTCGTGTTACAGGCAATCTCTCTGAATTAAACTCTGACCCGGGACATTCCCAGAGCCTTTCATTTATACCCTGCGGGATCTCCACGAGGACATTGAGGTTGCAACATCGCTGAAAATTCTATTTAAAAATACATTTGAACAAACAGATGACGACAGCAGAGTTAATTCCCTGTTGTGAAGAAATATATTTAGTGCTGAGATTGAAATTGAAAACCCCAAAGACCTGACATTTCTGATCACATGAAATAACTGATGAAAATTGCCAGATGTATGCACCCAGCAATGGAGTTTTTGTTGCAAACAACACCAGGCCCATCTCTAGATCTCATATTGTTTCGGTGATGTCCTTCACTCTGCTGTGACCATTCAGTAAATAATATCCAAATGTTAGAGTGTCCTCTCAGGGCTGCTCTGCTGCACACTGGGATGGGGCTGTCAGCCTTAACTGTGGCCATTTAGTTAAACAATTAAAATAGGCAATTTGTATCGATGGATCCTCAAACTAATACAGCCCCTTAACAAATACACCCCCTCAAACTAATAAAGCACCTCAAACTAATACAGCTCCTCAAACCACTAGCCAGACCCGCCCACCACCTCTCTGGTCCAAAGTCCTGTAATCTCCTGTTCCCACAAACTCACAGTGCCCAGGATCTCACTTGCCAGAAACCATGAGGTCGTTACAAGGCTCACAAGAACTGATTGTACAGATTATTTCAAAAATTTAACAATGCGAATTCAAAATACATTTTTAACAGTCTTGAGTTTATTTCTGTTAAGTTAGTAACGGACTATTAAATAAAGGCATGGCTGGGCACCTCATTCCCGTGGAAAGCACATCTTGTGCCATGTGAGAACTCCAGTACACTTCCCGTGTCCTGGAAAACAACATCTGCAGGAGATGTCGTCAGCTGGAGTAGCTGGTATTCCAGGTTTTGGAGCTTGAGCAGCAACTGGCGTCACTGAGGCTGAGAGCTACGTGGATAGCACGTTTCAAGAGGTGGTAACACAGCAGCTTAAGAGTGAACAGGCAGAGAGTGAATGGGTGACTGCCAGACAGACAAGGAGGAATAGGCAGGTCGTGCAGGTGTCCGCTGAGTGCATCTCACACTCTAACCGGTATTCAGTTCTAAATACTGGAGAGGATGATAGTTCGTCTGGCGACTACAGCCACAGGCAAGTCCAGAGCACCAGGGTGGCTAAGCTGTACAGTGTTGGGGCGGTGGGGAGAAAGATCAGGAAAGCATTAGTGATAGGGATTCAATAGTTCGGGGAATAGAAAGCGTTTCTGCGGCCGCACACGTGACTCCAGGATGATATGTTGCCTCCCTGGTGCCAGGGTCAAGGATGTCACTGAGCGGCTGAAGAATGATAGCAAAATACTGCGGATGCTGGAAATCCGAAATAACAGCAGAAAACGCGTGAAAAACTAAACAGGCCTGAAACGGTTAACTCTGTTTCTCTCTCCACGGATGCTGCCTGGCCTACTGAGTTTTTCCAGCGTGTTCTGTTGTTACTCCAGGATAGTATGTTGCCTCCTTGGTGCCAGGGTCAAGGATGTCACTGAGCGGCTGAAGCAAATTCTGAGAGGAGAGGTTGAACAGCCAGGGGTCATTGTCCATATCGGGACCAATGACATATGTAGAAATAGGGATGAAGAACTGCAGGCAGATTTTAGGGAGCTAGGAAAGAGATTAAAATCAGGCCCTCAAAGGTAGTAATCTTCGAATTACTCGCAGTGCCTGTGCTGGTGGGTATAGAAATAGGAGGATAGAGCAGATGAATGCGTGGCTGGAGAGATGGTGCACGAGAGAGGGCTTTAGATTCCTGGGACATTGGGACCGGTTCTCGGGGAGGTGGGACCTGTACACGCCGGGCAGGTTGCACCTCAACAGGGTCACAACCAATGGCATCGACGGGGAGGGGGATGTGTTGGTCGTAGTGTTGGGATGATTTTAACTAATTTGGCAGTGGTTGGGCACCAGCCTGTAGCATTACAAAGGAGAAACAAGGTGCACAAAAAATTGGGAGACACGGGTAGCACAAGGGTAATAAATAATAAGATATGATGTGATGTCAGACAAAGAGAATACAAGACAGTTTTACAGTGCATGTGGTTAAATGCATGAAGTGTGGTAAATAAGGTGGGTGAGCTGCAAGCGCAAAGAGCCACATGGAAATATGATGCCGTGGTGATAACGGAGACCTGGCTCAAAAAAGGGCATGCTTGGTTCTTAAATATTCCTGGGGAGAAGGTGCTCAGGAAAGAAAGGGAAGCAAAGAAAAGAGGAGGTGTGGCAGTATTGATTAAGGAGAATGTTACAGTGCTGGAGAGAGAAGATGTCCTGGAAGGGTCAAGGACAGAATCTATTTGGTTAGAGTTAAGAAATAATAGAGGTGCCATTACACTACTAGGTGTATTTTATCGAGAAGCAAAAATGCTAAACAGCGGAAGCAGCATGCTGTAGACAGGGCTAAGCGATATCACAATCAACGGATGAGAACAAAGCTCTGCAGTCCTGTCACATCCAGTCGTGAATGGTGGTGGACCATTAAACAACTAACGGGAGGAGGAGGCTCCAGGAATCTGCCCATCGTCAATGAATGCAAAAGACAAGACTGAAGCGTTTGCCACCAACTTTAGCCAGAAGTGCCAAGTTTAGGATCCATATCGGCCTCCTTCTGAGGCCCCACCATCACAGAAGTCAATCTTCAGATAATTCAATTCACTCCACGTGATAACAAAAAACGGCTGAGCGCACTGGATACTGCAAATGTTTGGGCCCTGACAACATCCCGGCTGTCGTGCTGAAGACTTGTGCTACAGACCTAGCCGCGCCTTTCGCCAAGCTGTTCCAGTACAGTTACAACACTTGCAGCAACCCGAAAATGTGGAATCCTGCCCAGATATGTCATGTCCACAAAAAGCAGGACAAATACAATCCGACCAATTACCGCCCCATCAGTCTACTCTCAATCATCAGCAAAGTGATGGAAGGTGTCATCGCCAGTGCTATGAAGCGGCACTTACTCACCAATAAGCTGCTCACCAATGATCAGTTCAGGTTCGGCCAGGCCCACTCAGCTCCAGACCTCATTACAGCATTGGTCCAAACATAGACGAATGAGCTGAACTCCAGAGATGAGGTGAGAGTGAAAGAATTTGACTGAGTGTGGCATCAAGGAGCCCTAGTAAAATTGAAGTTAACGTGAATCAGGGGAAAACACTCCACTGGCTGGAGCCATAACTAGCACAAAGGAAGATGGTTGTGGTTGATGGAGATCAATCATCTCAGGCACAGGACAACGCTGCAGGATTTCCCCAGGGCAGTGTCCTGTGCCCAACCATCTTCAGCTGCTGCATCAAAGACCTTCCCTCCATCATAAGGTCAGGAGTGGGTATGTTTACTGATGATTTCACTGTGTTCAGTTCCATTCTCAACTTCTCAGATAATGAGGCTGTCCATGCTCTCATGCAACAAGACCTGGAAGACATTCAAGCTTGGGCTGATAAGTGACAGGTAACATTCGCGCCACAGAAGTGCCAGGTAGTGATTATCTCCAACAAGCGAGAGTCTAACTATCGCCCCTTGACATTCAACGGCATTACCATCGCCCAATCCCCCACCATCAACATCCTGGGGGTCACCATTGCCCAGAAACTTAAGTGGACCAGCCACATAAATATTGTGGCAACAAGAGAAAGTCAGTGGCTAGGTATTCTGTGGCGAGTGTCTCACCTCCTGACTCCCCAAAGC
The DNA here is from genome assembly GCA_030390025.1 of Squalus acanthias. Classification (NCBI taxonomy): domain Eukaryota; kingdom Metazoa; phylum Chordata; class Chondrichthyes; order Squaliformes; family Squalidae; genus Squalus; species Squalus acanthias. The sequence goes on from JASTWF010000081.1 coordinate 608,512, forward strand.
CTTTCCACCATCTACAAGGCACAAGTAAGGAATGTGATGGAATACTCTTCAACTGCCTGGATGAGTGCAGCTCCAACAACACTCAAGAAGCTCGACCCCATCCAGGACAAAGCAGCCCGCTTGAATGACACCCCATCCAACACTTTAAACATTCACTCCCACCACCACTGGTGCACCGTGGCTGCAGTGTGTACCATCTACACCATGCATCTCAGCAACTCGCCAAGGCGTCTTCGGCAGCACCTCCCAAACCCGCGAGCTCTTCCACCTAAAAGGAGAAGGGCAGCAGGCGCAGGGGAACACGACCACATCCAAGTTTCTGAGGGTGAGATGGAGCATTGCAGCAAGGAAGATCGAGAAGAGCGTTGGTGCGATAACACAGCCTTGCTTGACACCGTTCCGTACGTGAATTTGAGGAGGATACTTCATAATCCCTCATGGTTGGCAGTGCCGAAGGCCTTTGTGAGATCAAAGAAGGCCATGTACAGAGGTTGGTTCCCTGCATTTCTTTTGTAGTTGACACACGTTGAAGATCATGTCCATTGTGCCCCTCTGTGGGCGGAATCCGCATTGAGACTCTGGGAGGAGCTCTTCAGCCACTGGGAGAAGGCGATTGAGGAGGAATATTGCGATTACTTTTCCTGTGGCAGACAGCAGGGAAACTCCTCTGTAATTACCTCAATTGGACTTGTCACCTTTCTTGGAGAGGGTCACGATTACGGCATCTCTGAGATCCCCTGGCATGCTCTCCTCCTTCCAAATAAGGTAAATTAGTTCATGTATTCGCGCCTAAAGTGCTGCTCCGCCATGTTTTAGCGCCTCATCAGGGATTCATTCTGCTCCTGAGGCCTTCTGCTCTTCAGTTGTCGGATGGCCTTTTCTAACTATTGCTGGGCTGGGGTTGTGCTGAGGTGGTGGCGGGTAGCATGCTGCGGGATGGAGTTGAGGACACTCTCATCGAAGACACCATCTCGGTTAAGGAAATCTTCGAAGTGCTCTTTCCAGTTGGCACTGACTGGCTCTCTGTTCCTGATGAGTACCTCTCCGTTCTTGGCCCGCAGTGAGGTAAAACATTGGGTACTTGGGCAGTAGGTGGTCTTGACCATCTGTTCTTTAGGTCGCGAATTTTTTTTTGGACCTCGGCCTTCAGGCGTCTGTAGAGCTGCTTTCTTGCTCTCGAGTTGTGTTGCTGTTTCCAGATCAGGAATGCCTTGCACTTGCAGCTTATCAGCGCCTGGGTCTGCTGGACGTTCTCGTCGAACCAGTCTTTGTGTTTCCTGGTCGAGTGACCGAGCGTCTCTTCACAGGTGCTGATTATGGTGGCCTTGACTGCAGACCAGGTGCTGTGGACACTCTGTGTCACTGAATCCCTGGGAGTCGTCAAGGTGGTTTTGAGGCGCAGGATGAATAGGTCTTTCTTAGCAGGGTCTTTGAATGCTCCTGTGGCATTGCTTCTGTTGCCGCCGCTGTTTTGGGACTACATTGATGGAGATGACAGAATGGATTAGGCGGTAGTCTGTCCAGCATCGTCAGAGGGTGTTGCCATGAAGCCTTGTTCTTGTCCATCTGATGGAACAAGGTGTTGGTTATGACAAGGCCATAGGTAGAAACATAGAAAGAGACAGACAGACAGAAAAACAGACAGACAGAGGGACGCAGACGGACAGAGACAAAGACAGCAACAGAAACTGAAAGAGAGAGAGAGAGAGAGTGACAAAGAGAACAGAGCCGGAGAGAGGGCGACAGAGACAGACAAAATAGAGACTGTCAGAGACAGAATGACTGAGACCGGCAGTCAGACAGAGACAGCCCCGCAGCAAGAGACAGACAGAGACAAACAGACAGATTGTGCCAGACAGACAGACAGAGACATCCAAACAGAAAGAGAGAGACAGAGACGGACAGACAAAGAAAGACTGAGACATTTTCAATCTGAGTCTAACAGAAACTGACAGAGAATGAGGCAGAATGAGACTGAGGCAGACTGTGAAAAACAATCAGACAGAGACTGAAAAACACACAGAGACAGAGAGACAGACAAAGCCAGAGAGACAGAGAGAGAAGCAGAGACAGACAAAGATATACAGAGACATAAAGAGAGGCCAAGACAGAGACACAGACAGGCAGACAGACAGACAGATAAACAGACAAAGACAGGCAAAGACAGACAGACAGAGATGGAGACAGACAGATAATGGGAGACTCAGACAGACAGAGATAGAGAAACAGACAGAGGCAGTAAGACGGACACAGACACAAACGGAATGTGATAGATAGGAGAGACCGACAAACAAATCGAGACAGACAGAGAGGGAGAAAGAGAGACAGACAGAAGCATACAGAAACAGCGACAGACAGAGATATGCAGAGACAGAGGGAGAGGCACAGACAGAGACACGGAGAGACAGACATCACAGACGACAGAGAGAGCGAAATAGTTACAGAAAGAGACTGGCAGAGAGATAAAGATAGACAGAGACAAACAAAGAGAGAGATACAGACAGTGACAGTGACAGACAGACTGAGATAGTCAGACGGACGTAGGCAGAGAGACAGGTACTTATAGACAGACAGGGAGACAGAGACAAAGAAAGACAGAGTAAGTCAGAGATAGAGACTCAGAAAGAGGAATAGACTCAGACTGACAGAGCCAGACAGAGGTAGACGGACAGAGAAACAGACAGTAACCGAAACTGTCAGAGAGAGAGAGACAAAGACAGACAGAGCGGGAGAGAGGGTGACAGAGACAGACATACATAGAGACAGTCACAGACAGACAAACTGAGACAGGCAGACAGTAGACAAAGACATCGACAGAAATTGACAGAGTGAAAGACAAAGACAGGCAAAGCCAAAGCGAGGGACAGAGAAAGACAGACCGACATCGAGATAGACACAGACACATATAGACAGAGAAACAAATACAGAGACACAGGTAGAGAAAAGATTCTGGTGGACAGGCTGACAGACAGATACAGACAGGCAGACCGAGACACATTCAGAAGGGGGCATAGACAGACAGACAGAGAATGACATAAATACAGACAGAGCCAGAAAGAGAGGGACAGTGAGAGATACACAGAGGGAGATAGAGCAACAGAAACACAGACGTACAGTGGCAGAAGAGGGACAGACATGCAGAGACAGAAGGACAGGCAGGGACAGACTCAGACTGACAGACACAACAGAGGGAGATACAGCAGAGAGAGAGAGAAAGAGAGAGAGAGCGAGAGAGAAAGAGACAGAGGGTCAGATAGATACACCAGACAAAGAGAGACAGTCAGAGAGGCAGAGAGGGACAAAGGAACAGACAGAGGTAGGCAGGGAAAGAAACAGGCAGATAGAGTCAGAATGACAGACATAGGGACACAGACGGGCAGAGACACAGACTGCGACGGAAATTATCAGAGAGAGAGAAAGAACAGACAGAGACAGAGAAACATCGACAGAATGAGACAGACAGACAGAAAAAGAGACACAGATGGACAGAGAGAGACCGACAGACAGACAGAAATATGTGGACAGAAAAACAGGCAGACAGAGATACAGACAGACAGGGACACAGACAGAATGAGACAGAGAGACAGCAACAAGGACAGACAGAGAGAGAAAGAAAGACATGCAGAGCCAGACAGAGAGACACACATAGGCAGAGAGATGGAAATAGACATACAGAGACAGACAGATAGACAGAGACAGACAGACTCAGACAAGCAGACACAGACGGACAGGCAGAGTAATCGGCTCAGATTGACAGAGCCAGAACGCGGTAGATACAGAGAATGAAATAGATGGAGACAGACAGACAGAAAGAGAAGGAGATGCAGACTGAAAGAAATAGAAGCGAGACAAAGAATGACAAGGCTGGACAGAGAGACACAGAGACAGAAGGACAGACTGAGACAGGCAGACAGCAGACCAAGACAGCGGCAGATACTGACAGAATGAATGACAAAGACAGACAGAGCCAGAGAGAGGGACAGCGACAGTTTTGGTCGCCTTATCTGAGGAAGGATAGAAACATAGAAACATAGAAGATAGGAGCAGGAGTAGGCCATTCGGCCCCTCGAGCCTGCTCCGCCATTCGATGAGATCATGGCTGATCATCCAAAACTCAGTACCCTGTACCTGCCTTCTCCCCATATCCCTTGATACCTTTAGCTTTAAGAAATATATCTAACTCATTCTTGAATATATTTAATGACTTGGCCTAAACTACCTTCTGTGGTAGAGAATTCCACAGGTTCACCACTCTCTGGGTGAAGAAAGAAATTCTTCCTCATTTCTGTCCTAAATGGCTTACCCGTTATCCTTAGATTATGACCCCTGTTTCTGGACTCTCCGACCATCGGGAAAATTCTACCTGCATCTAGTTTTTCCAGACCTGTCAGAATTGTATATGTTTCGATGAGATCCCCTCTCATTCTTCTATACTCCAGCGAGTATAAGCCCAATCGACCCAATCTCTCCTCATATGTCATTCCTGCCATCCCAGGTATCAGCCTTGTGAATCTTCGCTGAACTCCTTCCATGGCAAGAACATCCTTCCTCAGATATGGCGACCAAAACTGCACACAGTACTCAAGGTGTGGTCTCACCAAGGCCCCTGTGCAACTGCAGCAGGACATCCCTGTTCCTATACTCAAACCCTTTCGCTATGAAGGCCAACATACCATTTGAGAGACAGACATAGAAACAGACAGCGTCCTAGGCAACCAGACAGAGATTGACCGACATACACAGAGAAAGAGACGATCAAACCGACAGATACAGACTAAGAGGCAGACAGACAGAGAGACAGACAAGTCTCAGTCTGACAGACAGATGTAGACAGCGAAACAGACACAGAGAGACAGAGAAAGAGACAGGTAGACATATACAGACAGACAGAGACATTGTTATATACGGCCAGAGACACAGACAGCGACAAAAACAGACAGAGAGAGGTAAAGACAGACAGAGATTGACAAACATAGTTCAAATTTATTTGCTACCAGTCACCATCCTGCTATCCCACGCCGTAATCATAACCCTCTTCAAGAAATATAATCGTCATTTGCAATGCAATAGAATATTGCAATGGGATATCTCTTTTCAATATCATAGTCATTTGCAATACAAGAGCAATTTGCAATAGAATATCACTTAACAATAGCGCAGTCATTTGCAAAGCAATAACACATTGCAATGGAATATTGCTTTACAATTTAATTATCATTTGCAATGCAATCGAACATTGCAATGGAATATCACGTAATAATATCGTAGTCATTAGCAATGCAATGGAACATTGCAAAAGGAATATCGCTTTCCAATATAACGGTCATTTGCAATGCATTAGAACATTGCAATGGAATATCACTTTGCAATATAATAGTCATTTGCAATGCAACAGCACATTGCAATGTAATATCACGTTTAAATATATTAGTCATTTACAATGGAATATCAACTTGCAATGAAATATTAATTTCAATTATGATATCCATTTGCAATGCAATTGCACATTGAAATGGAATATCATTGTGTATTCCATTAATCATTTGCAATGCAATAGAAAACTGCAATGGAAGCAGACTTTGCAAATATAATAGTTATTTGCAATGCAATAGAACATTGCAATGGAATATCACTTTTCAATATCATGGTGCTTTGGATTCGAATCTGCCATTGCAATGGAAGCAGACTTTGTAATATAATAGTAATTTGCATGCAGTTGCACATTACAATTAATTTCATTTTGTAATATAATAGTCATTTTCAATGCAATAGCACATCGCAATGGAATAAGACATTGGCAGTATAATAGTCATTTGAAATGCAATATAATATTGGAATGGAATATCTCTTTGCAATATAATAGTCATTTGAAATACAATAGCATATTGCAATGGAATATCACTTAAAAAAAGCGCAGTCATTTGTATTGCAATAGAACATTGTAATGGAATATCGCCTTGCAATATAATCGTCATTTTCTATGCAATAGAACATTGCAATGGAATTTCAGGTTGCGATATACTAGTCATTTGCAATGCAATAATACATTTAATGGAATATCGCTTTGCAATGTAATAGTCATTTGCAATGCAATAGATCATTACAATGGAATATCGCTTTGCAATATAATCGTCATTTGCAATGCAATAGCCCATTGCAATGCAATATCTCTTTGTAAAATAATCGTAATTTGCAGTGCAATAGAATATTGCAATGGAATATCTCTTTGCATTATAATAGTCATTTACAATGCAATAGAACATTACAATGGAATACCACTTAGCAATAGAAGTCAGTTGAAATGCAATAGCACATTGCAATGTAATATCACTTTGCAATATATTCGTCATTTGAAATCCAAAAGAACATTGCAATGGAATATCACTTTGGAATAGAATAGTCATTTGCAATGCAATAGAAACGTCGCAATTGAATATCACTTTGCAATATAAAAGTCATTTGCAATGCAAAAGAACATTGCAATAGAATATCACTTTGCAATATAGTAGTCATTTGCAATGCAATTGCACATTGAAATGGAATATCATTGTGTATTCTATTAATCATTTGCAATGCAGTAGAAAACTGCAATGGAAGCAGACTTTGCAAATATAATAGTCATTTGCAATGCAATAGAACATTGCAATGGAATATCACTTTGCAATATGATAGTCATTCAATGCAACAGAACATTGCAATGTAATCCGATTTTGCATTACGATACTCATTTGCAATGCAATAGAAAATTACAATGGAATATCACTTTTCAATATAATAGTGCTTTGTATTTGAAACTGCCTTTGCAATGGAAGCAGACTTTGCAATATAATATTCATTTGCAATGCAGTTTGACATTGCAATTAATATCATCTTGTAATATAATAGTCAATTGCAATGCAAAAGCACTTTGCAAGGGAATATCTCTTGGCAATATAATAGTCATTTGCATTGCAATAGAACGTTTCAATTGAATATCCCTTTGTAATATAATAGTGCTTTGGAGAGGAATCTGCGTTTGCAATGGAATCTGACTTTCCAATATAATCGTCAGTTGCAATGCAATAGCACATTGCAATGGAATATTTATTTGCAATATTATCGTCATTTGCACTGCAATAGCACATTGCAATGGAAATTACTTAGCAATATAATAGTCATTTGAAATGCAATAGCACATTGCAATGGAATATCACTTTGCAATATATTCGTCATTTGAAATCCAAAAGAACATTGCAAAGGAATATCACTTTGGAATATAATAGTCATTTGCAATGCAACAGAACGTTGCAATTGAATATCACTTTGCAATATAAAAGTCATTTGCAATGCAAAAGAACATTGCAATAGAATATCACTTTGCAATATAGTAGTCATTTGCAATGCAATTGAACATTGCAATGGAATATCACTTTGCAATATAATAGTCATTTGAAGTGCAATGGAACATTGCAATGGAATATCACTTTGTAATAACATAGTCATTGCAATGCAACAGCATATTGCAATCTACTTTCACATTGCAATATATTAGTAATTTACAATGGAATATCACATTGCAATGGAATATCAATTTCCAATATGATAGTCATTTGCAATGCAATTGCACTTTGCAATGGAATATCATTGTGCGTTATATTAATCATTTGCAATGCAATAGAACATTGCAATGGAATCAGACTTTGCAATGTGCTAGTCATTTGCAATGCAATAGAACATTGCAATGTAATCAGATTTTGCAAAACAATATTTGCAATGCAATGGAAAATTGCAATGTAACATCACTTTTCAATATAATAGTGCATTGGATTGGAATCTGCCTTTGCAATGGAAGCAAACTTTGCAATATAATATTCATTTGCAATGCAGTTTCCCATCAGTTTGTAATATAATAGACATTTGCAATGCAATAGCACATTGCAATAGAATATCTCTCGGCAATATAATAGTCATTTGCAATGCAATAGAACATTGCAATGGAATTTCCCTTTGCAATATAATAGTCATTTGCAATGCAATGGAAAATTTCAATGAGATATAACTTTGTAATAACATAGTCATTGCAATGCAATAGCACATTGCAATCTAATATCACGTTGCAATATTTTAATCATTGGAAATGCAATAGCACATTGCAATGGAATATCATTGTGCAATATATAAGTAATTTGCAAAGCAATAGAGCATTGCAATGGAATCAGACTTTGCAATATAATAGTCATTTGCAATGCAATAGAACATTGCAATCCAATTTCACTTTGCAATATAATAGTTATTTGCAATGCAATCGAACTTTGCAATAGAATATCATTTTGGAATATAATAGTCATTTGCAATGCAACAGCACCTTGTAATGGAATATCGCTTTGCAATTTAATCGTCATTTGTAATGCAATAGCTCATTGCAATGGAATATCACTTTGCAATATAATCGTCATTTGCAATGCAATAGAATATTGCAATGGGATATCTATTTGCAATTAAATGGTCATTTGCATTGCAATAGCACATTGCAATGCAATATCACTTAACAATACCCTAGTCATTTGTAATGCAATAGAGCATTGCAATGGAATATCATTGGATTATAATAGTCATTTACAATGCCAGAGCACATTGCAATGGAAGATCGCTTTGCAATAAAATGGTCATTTGCAATACATCAGAACATTGCTTTGGAATATCACTTTGCAATATAAAAGTCATTTACAATGCAATAGCATATTGCAATGAAATTTTGCTTTGCAATATAATCGTCATTTGCAATGCATCAGAACATTGCAATGGAATATCACTTTGCAATATAATCGTCAACTGCAGTGCAATAGAATACTGAAATGGAACATCTCTTCGTAATATAATAAACATTTGCAATGCAATAGCACGTTGCAATGTAATATAACTTAGGAATATAATAGTCATTTGAAAGGCAATGGCGCATTAAATTTGTTGTTGTAAAATTTGCCCGCGGACGGAAAGGTCGCATTCAAAGTAGTTCGTGGCCGCTCAGTACAAAAAAAATCGAGGGAGCATTGGTGGGAGGAGCTGAGGATATTGGTTCGGTTGGGAGGAGTTTAGGATATTAGTTGGGGTGGGGAGGACCTGAGAATATTAGGTGGGGTGGGGAGGAGTTTAGGATCTTCGATGTATAAATAGATATCGAAAGTCATGAAGTGAGGCTGAAGCAAACAGGAGAGCAGTTCTGTTATTTGAAATAAATAATATCTTCACCAACTGCTTCGAAAAGCAGTAGTACAAAGTGACAAGCCAGGAGTTTACTCTACAATAAATCCTCAGATTTTCTGATGAATTCCAAAACCACACACCGTTTTAGATGGCTGCCTTTATTAATTATTATTGTTTTTTATTCAATACACTGATGCTTTGCTTCAAATATTGAAGAGACATTTCTCTAAATGAAATCTCACAATAGACATTAGAAAACATACAGACTGCACAGTTAAGTGGCAAGTTAAGTTTAACATCGATGAATGCGAGGTGATGCACTTTGTTAGGAAAATAGAAGCATCATGAGGGTAGTGCGGTTGATGTTTTGTATATGGACATCAAAAGGCGTTTGACAAAAAACACGTGACATAGCTGGTCATACAATTCCAGCCCATGGGATTAATGGGACAGGGCAGCATGGATACCAAATTGACTAAGGGTCAGAAAGCAGAGAGTAGTGGTGAGCGGTTGTTTTTCAGACTGGAGGGAATTATACAGTGGTGTTCCCCAGGGGTCGCTATTAGGACCAATGCTCTCTTTGACATATTTTAATGAACTAGAGTTGGGCATACATGGCAACAAAACTCGGATAGTAACAGATATCAGGAGAACGTAGACTGATTGGTCAACATGGGAGCATAAGAAATAGTCGCAGGAGTAGGCCATTCGGCCCTTCGAGCCTGCTCCAACATTCAATACGATCATGGTTGACCTTCGGTTAAAAAGTCATTCATGCAACACCTTCTAACTGACCCTCATTCCTGTATATAAAGTTATCTCCTTATTCAGTTTATTGGCATATTTTGCATTAACAGAATAAAATATCATTGGAGCCGAAAGCAAGACCCTAAATGACAAGAAAATGTGGCTGGGTCTTCACCCTTATAAACTGTTCTTCAGGCTGGAGGGATTGAGAGCTTCAGATACGTCCCTGACATGATCCTACACTTCTCTGATGGCGTTTCTTTCCGAATATTATCCATTTGCTTACAGCATAGCCCGAACTCTGATTCAATTAGGCAGACACTTGGAAGATTCTATTGAACACAGAGAAATGTGAAGTGAAAAATAAGAGGCAATGTGATCTCAATGATAACATTTCAAAGGGAGTGCCGGAACAGAGGGACCAATGCATGTATGTACCGTAATCTTTGTAGGCGGACGGACAATTTGAGAAGTATGTTAATAAAGCATACGGGATCCTTCGCTTTATTAATATGCAGCAGAGTACAAAAGCAAGGAAGTTATGCGAAAACATTAGAAAGCATTGATTAGGCTTCAGCTGGAGTATTGTGTCCAATTCTGGGCACCACACTTTAGGAAAATGCCAAGGCCTTGGAGCGTGTGCAGAAGAGATTTACTAGAATGGTACCAGGGATAAGGGAGTTCAGTTATGTGGAGAGACTGGAGAAGCTGGGGTTGTTCTGATTAGAGCAGAGAAGGTTAAGAGGAGATTTGATAGAGGTGTTCAAAAGCCTAAATAGATTAAATAGAGTTATTGAGGAGCAACTGTTTCCAGTGACAGTGGCCTCGATAACCAGAGGACACAGATTTCATGTGATTGGCAAATGAATCAGAGACAACATGAGGAGGATGTTGTTTTACACAGCGAGTTGTTGTGATCTGGAATGCGCTGCCTGAAAGGGCAGTGGAAGCAGATTCAATAGTAACTTTCAAAGGGGATTTGGAAAAAATACTTGAGATAAAATTAAATGCTGGGGAAAGAGCAGAGGAGTGGGATTAATTGGACAGCTCTACCAAAGAGCCGGCACAGATACGGAGGGCCGAATGGCCTCCTTCTGTACTGTATCATTCCATGATTCTATAATCACCGATACCTTAGAAAATAAGAAACTGAACGTGGCAGAAGAGCAAAGGACTCTAGGGCTGCAGGTGAACAAATAATTATAAGCAGTATCACTGGACAGCAAAGCAATTAAAATGCTAACAATGAATTGGGGTTTATTTCTAAGGCGTTAGAATTCAAAACTAGTAAAGTTGGCAAATGGTGTTTCACAAGGATCGGTGCTGGGAACACTTTTGTTCAACATTTACTTAAATAATTAGGGAGATGGGAAGCCGGCCAGGAGAGAGTTGGTGCTCACAGAAACCCCACAGTGCAGATAGAGGCCATTTCGGCCCATCGAGCCTGCACCGACGCATATCCCACACTATCCCCGTAACCCCACATATTTAATCCCCCGAACACTAAGGGTCAATTTATCATAGCCAAATCAACATAACCCGCACATCTTTGGACTGTGGGAGGAAACCGGAGCACCCAGAGGAAACCCACGCAGACACGGAGAATGTGCAAACTCCACACAGACAGTCACCCGTGGCCGGATTCGAACCCGCGTCCCTGGCGCTGTGAGGCAACAGTGCTAACCACTATGCCACCGTGTTGCCGTGTTGTCAAGTCTAGAGCTACCAAAGGCATGGATGATGGTTTGAGCAGCAGATCAGCTGAGGCAGGGTCGAAGTTCATCAATGTTACGGAGTTGGAAGCATGCCGTCCTGGTGATGAAGTGAATATCTGGTCGGAAGATCATCCCGTGGTAAAATGCGACACCAAGGTTGCAAACAGCAAACTGATGCGAAGGAGAGGGATGGAGTCGGTGGTTTGGCAACGAAGTTTGTGAAGGGGGCCAATAGCTTCGGTCTTGCGAATATTTAATTGGTGGCACCAGAACTGATAGATTGCAGCTATCGGGAAAGATTAAACAGGTTGGGCCTTTCTGCTATAGAAGAGAGAGGACTGTGATAAGGCCTGATAGACAGCTTGAAAATTATGAATGGTTTGGACAGGGTCGATGTGGAGAGAATGTTTACACTTGTGGGAGAATGAGATCATAAATACAAGGTAATTACTAATAAATTCAATCGGGAAATAAGGAGCAATTTCTTTACTCCGAGAGTGGGTAGAATGTGGACCTCACTACCACAGGAAGTGTTTGAGGAAACTAGTTCAGATTCCTTCAGAATGAAACTAGACGAGTAAATGCTAGGAAGGGGAATAGAAAGATATTCTGAGAGCTGAGATGAGGTAGATGCAATGACAGGAGACTGGTGTGGAGCTTAAACACCAGCACAGACTGATTGGGCCGAATGGCCTGTTTGTGTGCTGTATATTCCATATAATATAATCCTCTGAACTGCAGCTCAGCTCTGTCTGCCCACCTACTGACCAGGCTCTTACTCTGGAAGCTGCGAATGAATTGCTGCCCTCAATAGCTGAAGGGACTCTTTACAGATGTGCCCAGAGGGAAAGCAGCAAACTAGTGGTCCTGTCCCGAAAGACAATGTGGGAAATGTCAGTCAGAAACAGTGCCGAGTCCTAAACACAGTGCTCGCCCCGCCGCTGGCTGTATCTTCAGATCTCCAGCGATTGCTGGTGTAATTCAGTGGATGGCAGTCTGGGGCTGAATATTACATTTCTGGGCTGGAAACACTGGGAGCCGCCTTTGGGCTGCGCTCACTTGTTTCTGATTATTAATGAATTGAATAATTGAGGTAAGCGGATATTTCACCGCCCTCTTCACCTGCTCTCTGAACTTGGACTGGGTCACCCCATAAATAAATGTGTTTGTGCAGCAACTTAAATCACGCAGCATATATCCGACATATTGAAAGATTACTAAAGAAGCATTGTTATAATAGGTTCCTACAATGTTATAATATAAGAATTCTGTAACATAGACCAGCCACAGCAGTATGAAGCTGCCGGATATGGTGAAGAGTAAAATCACAGAGTTCCTTCTGCTCTCCATCTCTGCGTCTCTGCCATTCTCTCCCTTGCTCACACCCCTCAGTCCCTTACGGACCCGACTGGCCACTAAAATGTGTCTGACTGTCAGAGCGTTGAGCAACAGAATTAAAGCGAATGGGAGCAATGGGGTTAAAACCGTATCAAACCAGTCAAATCCCACCCAACCGGGCTCAGTATAAAAGCTTGGGATTGTGAAACAGAACCACGGCACACTGTCGATTATCAACAAGGGTTGAATTGCAAAATAGATGGGAACGTCTTTTAAACAGAGCAGAATGCCGGTTGTTCCCAGAACCACAGCTGCTGTTTTCTCGGTGCAATATTTATTTTTCAGCTTCTGGCAACAAATGGCGACAAATCGATCAAAGGTGAAAGTGACGGTGAACCAGACAGAACATTCTGTGGCTGCACGAGACAGGACAAAGAGAACACGACACACAGGGGTGATGTCCAGGAAAGACACTGGGAAATAATAACCATTGATCTTCCTCAGTAAGACCTGAGTGAAAATGAGCAGTAGATCCGCCGCTGCCATGCCCACCAGGTAGCGAGTGGTGCAGGTGGAGAGCCCGCACTTTCCCTGGGACAGGATCACAATCGCCAGCAAATTCACTGCAAAACACAGAAGGGAATAGAGACTGGAAATTACTGATCACACATTCTCCGTGTCTGAGCCCAGACAGTAAGGGCTGGATGTTAACACTCCAAGAACCGGCGCGTTGGGGTCGGGTCAGAGGTGAAAATTGAACAATATCCTCCTGACCCCAACCCGCTTCCAACCCGCCCGCTTCTGAGTTTAACGGAGATGGAAGAGGGGGCGGGCAGCGAACCGCTCCCAGGAGGAGGGTTGGTTAGTTAAATATTTTAATGAGGCGGACAGCTTCTGATTTAACCTGTTTTACTGGTTTAACTACGGCTGGCCGGGCTTTCTGGGACTCGGGAATGATTTCACCCCCACCCCGCAAGCTCTACCCATTGCCCGAGCACTCCATGGATAGAAACCTGGGGTCGGTTTGGGACATCGCCAAGACTGGGGAATGGACACACACCCGGGACCGGTCAACCCCCCGGTACCGGTCAAACCCCCGGGACTAGTCAAACCCCCGGGACCGGTCACACCCCCGTGACCAGTCACACCCCCGGGTCCGGTCACACCCCTGGGACCGGCCAAATCCCCAGGACCGGTCACACCCCCGGGACCGATCAAACCCCCGGGAACTGTCAAACACCCGAGTCCATGAGCGGACACCGCGCGGGATCAGACGCCCCATCCAACCCAGTGCCGTCCATCCGACCTACCTGGTCCTGCTCCAGTGTTCCCCCACCCTGTCCGCCTGGAAGCCCGACTGTCAATCAGGCTGAATTCCGGGGTGGGGAACCGGTCAAGGACAAAGGATGTACACTTTGGAGTTAAGACACCCCAACGTCCGGGAATAGCTGTACTTCCAAATATCCTCTCTGGTATTCCGCATCCACCCCGTACCCACCGGCCATCGTACATAACCCGCCTCTATTAATATCCAGGAGGAAGTTTATCAGCAAATCCAAAATACTGAGACTGCTGTAAAGCAGATACGCACATAAGAACATAATAAATAGAAGCAGGAGTAGCCCATTCCGCCCTTCGAGCCTGCTCCGCCATTCAATGAGATCACGGCTGATCGTCTGCCTCAATTCCATTCACCGGCCTTATTGCCATATCTCTTGATGCCCTTTCTAGTCAGCAATCTATCGGCTTCTGTTTTGAATATACCCAATGACTGAGCCTCCACAGCCCTCTGGGGTAGAGAATTCCAAAGATTCACCACCCTCTGTGTGAAGAAATTTCTTCTCATCTCAGTCCTGAATGGCCTACCCTTTATCCTGAAGCTGTAGCCCCTGGTTCTAGAATCCCCAGCCAAGGGAAAATTTTTCCCAGCATCCACCCTATCAAGCCCTGTAATAATTTTGTATGCTTCAATGAGATCCCCTCTCATTCTTCTGAATTCAAGTGAATACAGGCCTACTTTATTCAATCTCTTCTCATACGACAGTCCCGTCATCCCAGGAATCAATCTCGTGAACCTTCGTTGCACTCCCTCTATGGCAAGTATATCCTTCCTTAGGTAAGGAGACCAAAATTGTACACAGTACTCCAGGTGTGGTCTCACCAAGGCCCTATATAATTGGAGTAAGACTTCTTACTCCTGTACTCAAATCCTCTTGTAATGAAGGCCAACATACCATTTGCCTTCCTAACGGCTTGCTGCACCTGCACATTCAATTTCAGTGACTCATTTACAAAGACACCCAGGACCCTTTGAGCATCTGCATTCCCCAATCTTTCACCATTTAGGAAAAACTCTGCCTTTCTGTTTTTTCTACCAAAGTGGATAACTTCACATTTATCCACATTATAATCCATCTGCCATATTCTCGCCCACTCACTGAGCCTGTCGAGATCCCCTTGAAGCCTCTTCACATCTTCTTCTCAACTGACACTGCCACCTAGCTTTGTGTCATCAGCAAATTTGGAAATGTTGCAGTTAGTCCCATCATCCAAATCATTGATATAGATTGTGAATAGCTGGGGCCGAAGCACCGATCCTTGCGGTACCCCATTAGCCACAGGCTGCCACTCTGAAAAAGACCCGTTTATCCCTACTCTTTGTTTTCTGTCTGTTAACCAATTCTCAATGCATGATAGTATATTACATCCAATTCCATATGCCATAAATTTGTTCACCAACCTCTTGAGTGGGATCTTATCGAAAGGCCTTCTGAAAATCAAAATACACCGGATCTACCGGTTCCCCTTTGTCTACTCTACTAGTTACATCCTTAAAGAACTCCAACAGTTTTGTCAAACAGGACTTCCCTTTCATAAGTCTATGTTGACTCTGCCAAGTCTTACTATAAGTTTCTAAGTGCCCAGTTATTGCATCCTTTATAATAGATTCCAGCATTTTCCTAACTACTGATGTGAGACTAGCAGGTCTGTCGTTCCACGTTTTCTCTCTCCCTCCTTTCTTAATTAGCGGGGTTACATTTGCTATCCTCCAATCTGCAGGAACCGTTCTTGCATCTATAGAATTTTGGAAGATGACAAGCAATGCGTCCACTATTCCAATGGCCACCTCTTTCAAACTCCTAGGATGTAGGTAATCCAGTACTTGAGATTTATCGACTTTTAGTCCCATTAATTTTGCTATACTGTTTTTTCATCAATGATATTTTCTTAAAGTTCCTCATTCTCGCCACACCCTTGGTTTTCTCGTATTTCTGGGAGGTGTTTTGTATCTTCCTCCGTGAAGACAGAAACAAAGTACTTATTTAATTTCTCTATCATTTCCTTATTCCCATTATAAATTCTCCCGTCTGTGACTGTAAAGGACTTACATTTACCTTCGCCAGTCTTTTCCTTTTCACATACCTATAGAAGCTTTTTCAAACCGTTTTTATATTTTCGCTAGTTTGTGCTCATATCCCATTTTCCCTTTCTTTCTTAATTTCTTGATCCCCCTTTGCTGATTTCTAAAAAGATCCCAATCCTCAGGCTGACCGCTTTTTCTGGCAACTTTAAACGCTTCCTCCTTTGACTTAATACTAGCTTTAATTTAATAAAGTACAATGCTAAAAACACTGAGCGGGTCAGGCAGCATCTGTGTAGAGAGAAACAGAGTTAACCTTTCAGGTAGTTGACCTTTCATCAGAACTGGAAGATAGCAGAGATTAACTGTATTAAAGCAATGATAGATTCAGAGAAAAGTGCGGTTGCATACGGAAGAACAAAGTCTGTGATTGGCTGGAGGGCAGGAGTGATTCAATGACTAAAGGGATGATGGTGCAAGACGAATGGGACAATTAAAGAAACAGAAGATGGGTCTGGAGATGTAAATGGTTACAGCAGAATAACAAGGGGGAGAGGTATTAGGGCACATGTGGCAGAGAAAGTTGGGTAGAACCCAGGTGTTTGGACCAGCCCGCTGGCCATGTACCGGGATCGCCCCCCAAAGCCCCAGCCAACAGCTACTCCACTCCCAGTGGCTCTGTTGGAGCCATCCTCCATTAACAGCACATGTCGTCTGAGAAAACGGGAGCGGAGGTTCTAATCTGAAGTTTTTAAACTTAGTGTTGAGTCTGAAAGGCAATAAAATGCCTAACCGAAAAATACGGTGCTGTTCCTCATTGAGTTTAAAAGGGGAACAGGGCAGGAGCCTGAGAACAGAGAGTTCAGAGTGGGAGTGTGATGAGAATTAAAGTGGCAAGTGAGCAAAAGCTCAGGATCACACTTGTGGACTGAACGGAGGCGTTCAGCAAAGCAATTATTCAATCTGCGTTTAGTCCACCCAATATACAGGAGAATGCATCGTGGGCAGCGAATATGTTATACTAAATAGAAGAAGTACATATAAATTAGTCTTTCACGTGGATGGAATGTTTGCGGCCTTGGCTGGTGGGATGGAAAGAGGGGAAAGGGCAGCTGTTGCATCTCCTGCACTTGCATAGGAAGGTGCCGGAGAATGGAAATAGATGTTACTGGTGACGCAAGAGTGGATCAGGGTGTTGCGAGAGCCGGGGGATGGGAGGTCAGTGGAAGGTATGTTTGTTGGTGGCCTCAACTGGACATGATGGAAATGGCAGAGGATGATCCTTTGAATGTGAAGGCTGGTGCAGTGGAAGCTGAGGACAAGGGGAACCCTATCTGGGTTCTAGCAGGGAGGGCAAGGGGTGATGGGAGCAATGCAGGATTGACATGGTCGAGGGCCCTGTCAATCACAATGGAGGTGAATACTCGGCTAAGGAAATATGAAGTGATTTAGGAAGCACTGGTGTGGAAGGTGGCATCGTCAGAACATATGCAATGGTGGCGGAGAAACTTTGAGAATAGAATAGAGCCCTTCCAGGAAGCCGGGTGGGAGGAAGTCTACTCAAGTTTCCTGTGGGAGTTGGTGGGATTATAGTAGATATTGGTGGACGGCCTAGCCCCTGAAATGAAGATCGAGAAGTCGAGGAAGGGAAGGGAAGACCACTGTGGTTCACCATTTACATGTTATTCCTGTATTTAAAATGGAAGATAGAACAATTCCAATGATCTACAGACCAGTCAGCATAACGTCGATGGTAGGAAAGATAATGGAATCCTTACTCAAAGATGTAACAGAAAAACATCTAGAAACACAAAATCTAATAAAGAGTAGTCAGCAGGTATTCCAAAAGGGAATCATAGAATGGTTACAGCACAGAAGGAGGCCATTCGGCCCGTCGAGCCCGTGCTTACTCTCTGCACATGCACTTCAGCTAACCCTAATCCCCCACCATTTCGACGTAGCCCTGCAAATCTTTCCTTCAGCTACTTATCCCATTCCCTTTTGAAAGCCACGATTGAATCTGTCTCCATCACCCTTTCAGACAGTGCATTCCAGATCATAACCACTCGCTGCCTTAAAAAGTTTTTCCTCATGTCGCCTTTGGATCTTCAGCACATCACCTAAAAGCTGTGTCCTTTATTTCTCGACCGTTCCACCAATGGGAACAGCTTCTCTCTATCTACTCTGTCAACTCTGTCTAGACCCCTCATGATTTTGATTACCTCTATCAAATCTCCTCTCAATCTTCTCTGCTCTAATGAAAACAACCCCAGCTTCTCTAGTATATCTTCGTAACTGAAGTCCCTCATCCCTGGAACCATTCTTGTGAATCTTTTCTGCACCCTCTCTAAAGCCTTCATGCCCTTCCTAAAGTGCGGTGCCCAGATTGGACACAATACTCCAGTTGTGGCCGAACCAATGTTTTATAAATGTTTATCATAACTTCCTTGCTTTTGTACTCTATGCCTCTATTTATAAAGCTCAGATTCCCGGAAGCATTTTTATCCGCTTTCTCAACCTGCCCTGCCATCTTCTACGATATTTGTACTTGTATCCCCAGGTCCCTTTGTTCCTGTACCCGCTTTAGAATGTCTTGCTTGAGTTAACTTAGTAAATTCTTTGAATAAGTACCAGAAAATTAGATAAGGATAATGACGTCGATTTAATATACTTTGATTTTTTTAAAGCCATTCGATAAGGTACCACATAGCAGACTGAATCACAGAGCAAGTGGAGTTAGGAGACAAGCAGCAGAATGGATAGCAAGATGGCTGCAAGAACAGAAAATAGGGAGTAGTGGATAAAGCTATTTACTCAGATAGGTGGATGGTGAGAAGTGATGTTCCACAAGGATCGGCGTTGCGACCACTGTTGTTCACCATTTAAATACACGATAATAGTTCGAGAAGCAGAAGCACAAATTCAAAATTTGCAGATGAATCCAAATTGGAAGTACAGTTAATGCAGATGAAGAATGCAACACAATACCTGAAGACATTAATAAATTTGCAGAAAAGGCATTTAAATGGCAAATTATTTTCAATATAGCTAAGTGAGAGGTACTGCATTTTGGTACGAAGAATAAGGTTCCCAAATAGTCCTTGGAAAATCAGAGCGGGAATGGGGTAGAGGGGCACCGATTAACTAATCATTTAAAGTAGGAACGCATATTAACAAGGCCATAAACATGCAAAGAAAACACTGGGGTTCATTTCTAGAAGGATAGAATCGTAAAGCAAAGAGGTTAGCTTAAACTTATATCGAACCTTGGTTATACCACACTGAGCGTACTGTGTGCAGTTCTGATCTCCATATTACATAAAGGATATTAAGGCTCAGGAGAAAGTGTAATTTTTTTACAAGGATGACACCAGAACTGAGACTTTATAACCATCAGGAAAGATTGAACAGGCTGGGGCTCCTTTCTTTACAAAAGAGAAGGCTGAGGGGTGGCCTAATAGAAGCCTTTAAAATATAAAGGGGTAACATAGGGTAGATGTTTATATTTGTGAGGTGAGGGTAAAATTGGGGAATATCGGTAAAAAATAGTCACAAATAAATCCAATACGGTACTGAGGAGAACTGTATTTACTCAGAGATTGGTTAGAATGTGGAACTCGCTACAACTTGGAGTACTTGAGGCGAATAGCAGAGATGCATTTTAGGGGAAGCTGGACAAGTACACGAGGTAGAAAGCAGTAGAAGGTTATGCTGATAGGGTGAGACGAAGAGGGGTGGGAGGAGGCTCCTGTGGAGCATAAACACTGGCACAACCGAGTGTGGCCGAATGGCCTGTTTTGTGCTGTAAATTCTAAGGAGTTCTCCGTAACTTGAGTACAAATTAATCAAATTCATCAGTTCATTTAATCATTGCGGCTATTGAAGTGTTTTATTTATTGAAGCATTGCTCTATATATTACATCATTATCAATTTATTAATGCTATTATTTACTGCCGTCGGGACTGATCTGTGTATTATGAAAATCTGATATGCATGTTCTGCATCTATACGTGTCCCTCTTCGCAGTGACTCACTTCACTGAGCTAAGGCCAGAGATCGTTGCAGGTTACCTGTGCAGAGACTCTGAATCAGAGATAAAAACTGATTCGTCAAACCTTAATCAGTTACAGAAGTGGAATAATCAATAACCACAGCCCAATATCCATCCCGTCGAACGGTAACATAATAAAATTCAGCACTCATGACGCACAGTTTCTCAGGACTGTTTTGGGGGAAGGGGATTAATCAGCACTAAAACAATTAAAGTGTTTACAATAACTCTACATGGAATAAGAATAATTCATTATACAGAGGATTTGAATACTGTAACACTGCTGTCCTGCTGTTTACCGGTCAGTAATTAGTTAATATCTGTTTCTGTTGGTGCAGTTATATAGGAAACAAAGCATTATCGATACATTTTACCTCATATATGACATAAGAACATTAGAATTAAGAGCAGGAGTAGGCCATACGGCACCGCGAACCAGCTCCGCCATTCAATAAGATCATGGCTGATCATCGACCTCAAAAGCCCTTTGCTGCCTGATCTCCATATCCCTTGAATCCCTTAGAGTCCAAAAAGCCATCTCTCTCAGTCTTGAATATACTCAAAGACTCAGCATTCAGAAGCCTCTGGGGAAGAGAATTCCAAGGATTCACAACGCTCTGAGCGAAGAAATTCCTCCTCATCTCAGTCTTAAATTGCCTACCCCTTATCCCGAGACTACGCCCCCTAGTTCTAGACACAGCACCCAGGGGAAGCAACCTCTTAACATCTAACACTGGCAAACCCCTTCAGTATCTTGTATGTTTCAATGAGATCACCTCTCATTCTTCTAAACTGCAGATTATAGGCCCATTCTACACAATCTTTCATCAAAGTACTGCCCTCTCATCCCAGGAATCAATCTTGTGAACCTTCGCTGCAGCGCCTCATATGCTTTTAACCAAACCTCTTCAACCAACAGCAAAAAACTTCCCATTTGTGATTGATTACATTAGGAAAACACGTATGCAGCTCCATGAAGGGGAGTGATCAGTAATCTAAAACAATAATTTCAAACTGGAACCGACTTGTTCCACTCCGGTTAGTGACCGACATTCAGTACAGTTCTACAGTGACAGACACTCCCAGTAATACATGGCCACCGGGGTCAGGTGTTCCACTCCGGTTAGTGACCCACACTCAGTAGTTTTGCCAGTGACAGATACTCCAAGTAATACATGGCCACTGGGGTCAGGTGTTCCACTCCAGTTAGTGACCCAGACTTTGTACAGTTCTACAGTGACAGATACTCCCAGTAATACATGGCCACTGGGGTCAGGTGTTCCACTCCGGTTGGTGACCCACACTCAGTAATTCTACAGTGACAGATACTCCCAGTAATACATGGCCACTGGCATGAGGTGTTCCACTTCAGTTAGTGACCCACACTCAGTAGTTCTACAGTGACAGATACTCCCAGTAATACATGGCCACTGGCATGAGGTGTTCCACTTCAGTTAGTGACCCACACTCAGTAGTTCTACAGTGACACTCCCTTCCGCTAATACCTTCTCTCAGAGAGTTGCTTACACTGAGGTCTGATTCAACAATACACAATATTACACTAAAGGCAATAACTTCATAACACAGCGAGCCCGTGAGTTACAAACAGAATTTTACTTTCAGTTGAGGCAATGGAATACAACCTCACAGGTAATTCAGGACATTTGACTAAACGAAATGCTATCACTGATCGTGTGTCTGTATAACAGTAACCACTAGATCAGGATGCAACATTATCAGTCACAGAGCAAAACTAGAGACCAGCTCAAACACAGATTTACATAACTTCAATGGTTATAATCACTTACCAGGAACACCAATGACGGCAATGATCATGTAGTATATTTTCTCCACACTGTAATATATGCTATTCATTTTCTGTGTGAAGTGATGTGTCCCTTCGTGCTGCAGGCAATCTCTCTGAATTAAACTCTGAGGCGGGACATTCCCAGAGCCTTTCATTTATACCCTGCGGGATCTCCACGAGGACATTGAGGTTGCAACATCGCTGAAAATAACGTTTGACAAAAACATTTGAACAAACAGATGACGACAGTGAAGTTAATTCCCTGTTGTGATTGAATATATTTCGTGCTAAGATTGAAATTGAAAACCCCAAAGACCGGAGAATTCCGATCACATGAATTACCTAGTGGAGATTGCCAGCTGTATTCTCCCAGCAATGGGGTTGTTGTTGCAAACACCACCAGACCCATCTCTCGACCTCATATTGTTTCGGTGATTTCCTTCACTCTGCTGTGGCAATTCAGTATTTTAAATTCCAAATGTTAGAGTGTCCACTCAGGGCTGCTCTGCTGCACTCTGGGATGGGGCTGTCCGTCTTAACTGTGGCCATTTAGTGAAACAATCATAGTGGAAAATTTGTGTTGAAGAATCCTCAAGCTAGTACAAACCCTCAAACTAACACAGCCTCTCAAACTAATACAGTACATCAAACAAGGACACCCCCTTAAACTAATACAGCACATCAAACTAATACAGCACATCATAGAACAGTACAGCACAGTACAGGCCCTTCGGCCCTCGATGTTGTGCCGAGCATTGTCCGAGACCAAGATCAAGCTATCACACTCCCTATCACTCTGGTGTGCTACATGTGCTTATCCAACAACCGCTTGAAAGTTCCTAAAGTGTCCGACTCCACTATCACAGCAGGCAGTCCATTCTACACCCCAACCACTCTCTGAGTAAAGAATCTACCTCGGACATCCCTTCTATATCTCCCCCCATGCAGCTTATAGTTATGCCCCCTTGTAACAGCTGCCTCTACCCGAGGAAATAGTCTCTGAACATCCACTCTATCTATCACCCTCATCATCTTATAAACCTCTATTAAGTCGCCTCTCATCCTCCTCCGCTCTAAAGAGAAAAGCTTCAACTCCCTCAATCTTTCCTCATAAGACCTACCCCCAAACCAGGCAGCATCCTGGTAAATCTCCTTTGCACTCTTTCCAATGCTTCCACGTCCTTCCTATAGTGAGGTGACCAGAACTGCACACAATATTCCAAATGTGGTCTCACCAAGGTCCTGTACAGTTGCAGCATAACCTCACGGTTCTTAAACTCAAACCCTCTGTTAATAAACGCCAACACACCATAGGCCTTCTTTACTGCTCTATCCACTTGAGTGGCAACCTTCAGAGATCTGTGGATATGAACCCCCAGATCCCTCTGCTCCTCCACGTTCCTCAGAACCCTGCCGTTGACCCTGTAATCCTTATTCAAATTTGCCCTACCAAAATGAATCACCTCGCACTTATCAGGGTTAAATTCCATCTGCCATTTTTCGGCCCAGCTCTGTATCCTATCAATGTCTCTTTGCAGCCTACAACAGCCCTCCACCTCATCCACTGCTCCACCAATCTTGGTGTCATCAGCAAATTTACTGATCCACCCTTCAGTCCCCTTCTCCAAGTCATTGATAAAAATCACAAACAGCAGAGGACCCAGCACCGACCCCTGTGGCACACCGCTGGTAACTGGTCTCCAGTCCGAAAATGTTCCATCCACCACCACCCTCTGCCTTCTATGAGATAGCCAATTACTTATCCAATCGGCCAAATTTCCCTCTATCCCACAACTCCTTACTTTCTTCATGAGCCGACCATGGGGAACCTTATCAAACGCCTTACTAAAATCCATGTATACGACATCAACTGCTCTACCTTCATCTACACACTTAGTTACTTCCTCAAAGAATTCAATCAAATTTGTTAGGCAAGACTTACCCTTCACGAATCCGTGTTGACTATCCCTGATTAAGTTGCCCCTTTCCAAATGGTCATATATCCTATCCCTCAGGACCTTTTCCATTATCTTACCAACCACCGAAGTAAGACTAACCGGCCTATAATTACCAGGGTCATTCCTATTTCGTTTCTTGAAAAGAAGAACAACATTCGCCACTCTCCAGTCCTCTGGCACCATTCCCGTGGACAGTGAGGACCCAAAGATCAAAGCCAGAGGCTCTGCAATCTCCTCCCTTGCCTCCCAAAGAATCCTAGGATATATCCCATCTGGCCCAGGGGACTTATCGACCCTCAGGTTCTTCAAAATTGCTAAAACATCTTCCCTCAGAACATCTACCACCTCCAACCTATCCACCTTTATCACACTCTCATCCTCAAGAACATGGCCCCTCTCCTCGGTGAACACTGACGAAAAGTATTCATTCATCACCTCTCCTATCTCTTCTGACTCCATGCACAAGTTCCCACTACTGTCCTTGACCGGCCCTACCCTCACCCTGGTCATTCTTTTATTTCTCACATAAGAGTAAAATGCCTTGGGGTTTTTCTTGATCCGACCCGCCAAGGACTTCTCATGCCCCCTCCTAGCTCTCCTAAGCTCTTTTTTTAGTTCATTCCTTGCTACCTTGAACCCCTCAATCGACCCAACTGAACCTTGTTTTCTCATCCTTACATACGCTTCCTTTTTCCTCTTGACTAGACATTCAACCTCTTTTGTGAACCATGGTTCTCTCACTCGGCCATTTCCTCCCTGCCTGACAGGGACATACCTATCAAGGACACGCAGTAATTGCTCCATGAAAAAGCTCCACTTTTCGTTTGTGCCTTTCCCTGATAGTTTCTGTTCCCATCTTATACTCCCTAATTCTTGCCTAATCGCATCATAATTACCACTCCCCCAATTATAAACCCTGCCCTGCCGTATGGCCCTATCCCTCTCCATTGCAATAGTGAACGTTACCGAATTGGGGTCACTATCTCCAAAGTGCTCTCCCACATACAAATCAAACACTTGGCCCGGTACATTACCCAGTACCAAATCCAACGTGGCCCCAGCTCTTATCGGCCTATCCACATATTGTGTCAGGAAACCCTCCTGCACACACTGTGCAAAAACTATCCCATCCGAACTGTTTGACCTATAAAGATTCCAATCAATATTTGGAAAGTTGAAGTCACCCATGACAACTACTCTGTGACCTCCACACCTATTCATAATCTGCTTTGCAATTTCTTCCTCCACATCTCTATTACTATTTGGGGGCCTGTAGAAAACTTCTAACAACGTGACCGCTCCTTTCCTATTTCTAACTTCAGCCCATATTACCTCAGACGGCAGATCCCCCCCGAACTGCCTTTCTGCCGCTGTTAAACTATCCTTGATTAACAATGCTACTCCTCCACCTTTCTTACCAACTTCCCTACTCTTACTGAAACATCTATACCCCGGAACTTCCAACAACCATTCCTGTCCCTGTTCTAACCATGTCTCCGTAATGGCCACCACATCGTAGTCCCAAGTACCAATCCACGCTCCAAGTTCTCCTACCTTATTCCGGATGCTCCTTGCATTGAAGTAGACACACTTCAAGCCATCTTCCTGTCTGCCGGTACATTCCTGCGACCTTGATACCCTCCTCAGTACCTCCCTACACTCACCACTGGCTCGTGGACTACAGCCCTTTTTCCCATCCCCCTGACAAATTAGTTTAAACCCCCCCGAAGAGCCGTAGCAAATTTCCCTCCCAGGATATTGGTGCCCCTCTGGTTCAGGTGCAAACCGTCCTGTTTGTACAGGTCCCACCTTCCCCAGAATGTGCTCCAATTATCCACAGAACTGAAACCCTCCCCCCTACACCATCCCTGCAGCCACGTGTTTATCTGCACTCTCTCCCTGTTCCTCAACTCGCTAGCACGTGGCACCGGCAACAAACCAGAAATTACAACATGGTTTTTACTGGCTCTCAGCTTCCAACCTAGCTCCCTAAATTCCTGTTTTAAATCCCCGTCCCTTCTCCTACCTATGTCGTTGGTACCGATGTGTACCACGACTTGTGATTGTTCCCCCTCCCCTTTGAGGATTCTGAAAACACGGTCCGAGACGTCACGGACCCTGGCACCCGGGAGGCAACATACCATCCGTGAGTCTCTTTTGCTGCCACAGAACCTCCTATCTGTCCCTCTGACTATTGAGTCCCCAATAACTATTGCTCTCCTGCTCTCCCCCCTTCCCTTCTGAGCCACAGGGACGGACCCAGCGCCGGAGATCCGGTCACCATGGCTTACCACTGGTAAGTCGTTCCCCTCAACAGTATTCAAAGCGGTATACCTGTTACTGAGGGGAACGACCACAGAGGATCCCTGCACTGACTGCTTCCTCCTAGCCCCTCTCACCGTCACCCATCTATCTTCATGCTTTGGAGTAATTACATCCCTGAAGCTTGTATCTATGACCTCCTCTGCCTCCCGAATGATCCGAAGTTCATCCAGCTCCAGCTCCAGTTCCCTAACACGGTTTTCGAGGAGCTGGGGAGGGGTGCACTTCCCACAGGTGTAATCAGCAGGGACACCTACGGCGTCCCTCACCTCAAACATTCTGCAGGAGGAACATTTCACTGCCTCCCCTGCCATCCCCTCCAGCTAACTTGCGGATTAAACTAGAACAAGAAAGAGCTTACCTGATAGTCACTCACCTCCTTTCGGTTAGAGGAGGAGGATGGGTGGGGGACACTACAAGTGTAGTGTCTCGGGTTTAGGAACCGCCCAACTTATATACAGGTAAAAATTAATCACCTACCCAGCAACCACTGCGTCCCGCACTTTAAAAGCCTCTGTGGGCCTACCTGGTCGCCGCCGCCTCTTGACTCCTCTGCCTCGCCGCAGCCACTCCACCCAGGTCCGCCGCCTCTGTGGGCCTACCTGGTCGCAGCCGCCTCTTGACTCCTCCGCCTCGCCGCAGCCGCTCCACCCAGGTCCGCCGCCTCTGTGGACCTACCTGGTCGCCGCCGCCTCTTGACTCCTCCGCCTCGCCGCAGCCGCTCCACCCAGGTCCGCCGCCTCTGTGGGCCTACCTGGTCGCCGCCGCCTCTTGACTCCTCCGCCTCGCCGCAGCCGCTCCAACCAGGTCCGCCGCCTCTGTGGGCCTACCTGGTCGCCGCCGCCTCTTGACTCCTCCGCCTCGCCGCAGCCGCTCCACCCAGGTCCGCCGCCACTGTGGGCCTACCTGATCAAACTAATACAGCTCCTCAAAATAATACACACCCTCAAACTAATACAACCCCTCAAACTAATTCATTGTCTCAAACTAATACAGCCCCTCAAACTAATAGAGAACCTCAAACTAATACAGCACCCTCAATATAATACAGCTCCTCAAACTAGTAGCCAGACCCGCCCACCACCTCTCTGGTCCAAAGTCCTTTAATCTCGTGTTCCCACAAACAAACAGTGCACCGGATCTCACTTGTGAGACACCATAAGGTCGTTACCAGGCTAACAAGAACTGATTGTACAGATTATTTGAAGAGTTTAACAATGCGAATTCTAAATATATATTTAAAACTATTGTGTTTATTTCTGTTAATTTGGTAATAGTCTATTAAATAAAGGCATGGCAGGGCACCTAATTCCCGTGGAATGCACATCTTGTGCCACGTGGGAACTCCAGTACACTTCCCGTGTCCTGGACAATCACATGTGCAGGAAGTGTCGTCAGCTGGAGGAGCTCGAACACCGGGCTTCGGAGCTGGAGCAGCAACTGGCGTCACTGCGGTGCAACCTTGAGGCTGAGAGCTACGTGGATAGCACGTTTCAGGAGGTGGTCACCCCGCAGCTTAAGAATGTGATCGCAGAGAGGGAATGGGTGACCGCCAGACAGACAAGGAGGACCAGGCAGGTCGTGCAGGAGTCCCCTGAGTGCATCTCACTCTCTAACCGGTATTCAGTTCTAAATACTGCAGAGGGCTATGGTTCATCTGGCGAGTACAGCCAGAGCCAAGTCCAGAGCACCACGGGTGGATCAGCTGTACAGTGCGGGGTGGGGGGTGGGGGAGGAGAAAGATCAGGAAAGCAATAGTGATCGGGGATTCAATAGTTAGGGGAATAGACAAGCGTTTCTGCGGCCGCAGACGTGACTCCAGGATGGTATGTTGCCTCCTTGGTGCGAGGGTCAAAGATGTCACTGAGCGGCTGAAGAACATTCTGAGGGTGGAGGGTGAACAGCCAGAGGTCGTGGTGCATATCGGTACCAATGACGTATGTAGAAAGAGGGATGAGGACCTGCAGGCAGATTTTAGGGAGCTAGGAAAGAGATTAAAATCAGGACCTCAAAGGTAGTAATCTTCGGATTACTCCCGGTGCCTGTGCTGGTGAGTATAGAAATAGAAAGATAGAGCAGATGAATGCCTGGCTGGAGAGATGGTGCAGGAGGGAGGCCTTTAGATTCCAGGGACATTTGGACCGGCTCTCGGGGAGGTGGGAACTGTATAGGCCGGTGGGTTGCACCTCAACAGGGCCGCAACCAATGGCCTCGACGAAGAGGGGGGTGGGTTTCTCGTAGTGTTGGGGCGGTTTTAAAATCATTTGGCAGGGGGTGCGCACCAGACTGTAGCATTAGATAGGATAAACAAGGTGTACAAAGGATCGGGAGAGACGGATAGCACAAGAGTAATAAAGAATAATGTATTATGTGGGGTGAGACTAAGAGAATACAAGGCAACTTTACAGTGCATATGCTTAAATGCATGAAGTGTGGTTAATAATGTTGGTGAGCTGCAGGCGCAAATAGCCACATGGAAATATGATGTCGTGGTGATAACGGAGACCTGGCTCAAAAAAGGGCAGGTTTGGGTACTAAATATTCCTGGGGAGAAGGTGTTCAGGAAAGTAAGGGAAGGAAAGAAAGGAGGACTTGTGGTAGTATTGAGTCAAGAGAATGTTACAGTGCTGGAGAGAGAGGATGTCCTGGAGGTGTCAAGGACAGAATCTATTTGATTAAAGTTAAGAAATAATAGAGGTGCCATTACACGACTAGGTTTATTTTATAGGCCACCAACTAGTGGGAAAGATACAGAGGAGCAAGCATGCTAAACAGCGAAAGCAGCATTCTATAGGCAGGGCTAATCGATCCACAATCAACGGATCCGAACAAAGATCTGCAGTCCTGCCACATCCAGTCGTGAATGTAAGTGAACCATTAAACAAGTAACGGGAGGAGGAGGCTCCAGGAATATCCCCATCCTCAATGAATGCGAAAGACAAGACTGAAGCGTTTGCCACCATCTTCAAGCAGAAGTGCCAAGTGGAGAATTCATATCGGCCTCCTTCTGAGATCCCACCATCACAGAAGCCAGTCTCCAGCCGATTCGATTCACTCCAGGTGATAACAAGAAAAGGCTGAGCGCACTGGATACAGCAAAGGTTATGGGTCCTGAAAACATCCCGGCTCTTGTGCTGAAGACATGAGATCCTGAACTAGCCGCGACTCTAGCCAAGCTATTCCAGTACAGCTACAACATTTGCATCTACCCGGCCATGTGGAAAACTGCACAGGTATGTCATGTCCACAAAAAGCAGGGCAAATCCAATCCAACCAATTACCGCCCCAACAGTTTAATCTCAATCATCAGCAAAGTGATGGAAGGTGTCATCGAAAGTGCTATCAAGCGGCACTTACTCACCAATTAGCTGCTCACCAATGATCAGTTCAGGTTCCGACAGGGCCACTCGGCTCCAGACCTCATTACAGCCTTGGCCCCAACAGAGACGAAAGAGCTGAATTCCAGAGGTGAGGCGAGAGTGACAGAATTGGACCGAGTGTGGCATCAAGGAGCCCTACCAAAATTGAAGTTTATGGGAATCAGGAGGAAAACTCTCCAATGGCTGGAGTCATAACGAGCACAAAGGAAGATGGTTGTTGATGGAGCTCAATCATCTCAGGCCCAGGAAAACGCTGCAGGTGTTTCACAGGGCAGTGTCCTAGGCCCACCCATCTTCAGCTGCTTCAACAATGATCTTCACTCCATCATAAGGACAGAAGTGGGGATGTTCGCTGATGACTGCTCAGTGTTCAGTTCCATTCTCAACTCCTCAGATAATGAAGCAGTCCATGCCCACATGCAACAAGAGCTGGACGTCTTTCAAGCTTGGGTTGATAAGTGGCAGGTAACATTCGCAACACAGAAGTGACAGACAATGATTAACTTCAACAAGCGAGAGTCTAACCATCATCTCTTGACAATCAACGGCATTACCATCGCCGAATCCCCCACCATCAACTTCCTGGGGGTCACCATTGATCAGAAACTTAACTGGACCAGCCACATAAATAATGTGGTAACAAGAGCAGGTCAGAGGTTACATATTCTGCGGAGAGTGTCTCACCTCCTGACTCCCCAAAGCCGTTCCACCATCTACAAAGGCACAAGTAAGGAATATCATGGAATACTGTTCACTTGCCTGGATGAGTGCAGCTCCAACAACACTCAAGAATTTCGACATCATCCAGCAAAAAGCAGCCCGCTTCAATGGCACCGCATCTACCATTTTATACATTGAGCCTCTACACCATCGGCGTACCGTGGCTGCAAAGTGTAGCATCTACAAGATGCACTGCAGCAACTCGCCAAGGCTTCTTCGTCAGCACCTCCCAAACCCGCGACCTCTTCCACCGAGAACGACAAAGGCAGCAGTTGCATGGGAACACCACCGCACCAATTTACCTTCGAAGTCACACACCATTCTGACTTAGAAGTGTATCGCAGATATTTCAACGTCGCTGGGTAAAAATCCTGGCACTCCTTACCTAACAGCACTTTGGGAGAACTTTCAGTACACGGACTGCAGCGGTTCAAGAAGGCGGCTCACAACCAACATCTCAAGGGGCAATTAGGGATGGGGAATAAATGCCGGCCTTGTCAGCGACGCCTACATCCCAAAAACGAATTAAAATAAGACAGGCAGAATTTTGTGAGACACACTGAACATGATTCCAGTGTGAGCACGTTCTTCTTTTAAGACACACATTGTCCGTGATTTCAGGGTGAGCACATTCTAATTTTGAGACACAATGTCAGTTATTCCAGTGTGAGCACATTCTTCTTTTGAGACACAATGTCCGTGATTCCAGTGTGAGCACATTCTACTTTTGAGACACAATGTCCGTGATTCCAGTGTCAGCACATTCTAATTTTGAGACACAATGTCTGTGATTCCAGTGTGAGCACATTCTTCTTTTGAGACACACAATGTCAGTGATTCCAGTGTGAGCACATTCTACGTTTGAGACACACTGTCCATGATTCCAGTGTGAGCACATTCTACTTTTGAGACGCAATGTCCGTGATTCCAGTGTGAACACATTCTTCGTTTGAGACACAATGTCCGTGATTCCAGTGTGAGCACATTCTACTTTTGAGACACAATGTCCGTGATTCCAGTGTGAGCACATTCTACTTTTGAGACACACTGTCCTTGATTCCAGTTTGAGCACATTCTGCTTTTGAGACACAATGTCCGTGATTCCAGTGTGAGCACATTCTACTTTTGAAACACAATGTCCGTGATTCCAGTGTGAGCACATTCTACTTTTGAGACACACTGTCCGTGATTCCAGTGTGAGCACATTCTACTTTTGATACACACTGTCCGTGATTCCAGTGTGAGCACATTCTGCTTTTGAGAAACACTGTTCGTGATTCCAGTGTGAGCACATTCTACTTTCAGACACACACTGTCAGTGATTCCAGTGTGAGCACCTTCTACTTTTGAGACGCAATGTCCGTGATTCCAGTGTGAACACATTCTTCGTTTGAGACACAATGTCCGTGATTCCAGTGTGAGCACATTCTACTTTTGAGACACAATGTCCGTGATTCCAGTGTGAGCACATTCTACTTTTGAGACACACTGTCCGTGATTCCAGTTTGAGCACATTCTGCTTTTGAGACAAAATGTCCGTGATTCCAGTGTGAGCACATTCTACTTTTGAAACACAATGTCCGTGATTCCAGTGTGAGCACATTCTACTTTTGAGACACACTGTCCGTGATTCCAGTGTGAGCACATTCTACTTTTGATACACACTGTCCGTGATTCCAGTGTGAGCACATTCAGCTTTTGAGAAACACTGTCCGTGATTCCAGTGTGAGCACATTCTACTTTCAGACACACACTGTCAGTGATTCCAGTGTGTGCACATTCTACTTTTGAGACACACTGTCCGTGATTCCAGTGTGAGCACATTCTACTTTTGAGACACACACTGTCCGTGATTCCAGTGTGAGCACATTCTACTTTTGAGACACACAATGTCCGTGAATCGAATGTGAGCACATTCTACTTTTGAGACACACACTGTCCGAAATTCCAGTGTGAGCACATTCTACTCTTGAGACACACAATGTCCGTGATTCCAATGTGAGCACATTCTTCTTTTGAGACACAATGTCAGTGATTCCAGTGTGAGCACATTCTACTTTTGAGACACACAATGTCCGTGATTCCAATGTGAGCACATTCTTCTTTTGAGACACAATGTCAGTGATTCCAGTGTGAGCACATTCTACTTTTGAGACACACTGTCCGTGATTCCAGTGTGAGCACAATCTACTTTTGCTTCACAATGTCCGTGATTCCAGTGTGAGCACATTCTACTTTTGAGACACACTGTCTGTGATTCCAGTGTGAACACATTCTAATTTTGAGACACACGTTGTCCGTGATTCCAGTGTGAGCAAATTCTACTTTTGAGACACACAATGTCCGCGATTCCAGTGTGAGCAATTTCTACTTTTGAGACACACTGTCCATGATTCCACTGTGAGCACATTCTACTTTTGAGACACACTGTCCATGATTTCAGTTTGAGCACATTCTACTTTTGAAACACAATGTCCGCGATTCCAGTGTGAGCACGTTCAACTTTTGAGACACACAATCTCCGTGATTCCAGTATGAGCACATTTTACATTTGATACACACTGTCCGTGATTCCAGTGTGAGCACATTCTACTTTTGAGACACACACTGTCCGTGATTCCAGTGTGTGCACATTCTACTTTTGAGACACAATGTCCGTGATTCCAGTGTGTGCACATTCAACTTTTGAGACACAATGTCCGTGATTCCAGTGTGAGCACATTCCACTTTTGAAACACAATGTCCGTGATTCCAGTGTGAGCACGTTCAACTTTTGAGACACACAATGTTCGTGATTCCAGTATGAGCACATTTTACATTTGATACACACTGTCCGTGATTCCAGTGTGAGCAAATTCTACTTTTGAGAGACACTGTCCGTGATTCCAGTGTGAGCACATTCTACTTTTGAGACACACTGTCCGTGATTCCAGTGTGGTCACATTCTACTTTTGATACACACTGTCCGTGATTCCAGTGTGTGCACATTCTACTTTTGAGACACAATGTCCGTGATTCCAGTGTGTGCACATTCAACTTTTGAGACACAATGTCCGTGATTCCAGTGTGAGCACATTCTACTTTCAGACACACACTGTCCGTGGTTCCAGTGTGAGCACATTCTACTTTTGAGACACACTGTCCGTGATTCCAGTGTGTGCACATTCAACTTTTGAGACACAATGTCCGTGATTCCAGTGTGAGCACATTCTACTTTCAGACACACACTGTCCGTGATTCCAGTGTGAGCACAGTCTACTTTTGAGACACACTGTCCGTGATTCCAGTGTGAGCACATTCTACTTTTGAGACACACTGTCCGTGATTCCAGTGTGAGCTCATTCCACTTTTGAGACACACACTGTCCGTGATTCCAGTGTGAGCACATTCTACTTTTGATTCACAATGTCCGTGATTCCAGTGTGAGCACATTCTACTTTTGCTTCACAATGTCCGTGATTCCAGTGTGAGCACATTCTACTTTTGCTTCACAATGTCCGTGATTCCAGTGTGAGCACATTCTACTTTTGAGACACACTGTCCGTGATTCAAGTGTGAGCACATTCTACTTTTGATTCACAATGTCCGTGATTCTAGTGTGAGCACATTCTGCTTTTGAGACACAATGTCCGTGATTCCAGTGTGAGCACATTCTACTTTTGAGACACAATGTCCGTGATTCCAGTGTGAGCACATTCTACTTTTGAAACACAATGTCCGTGATTCCAGTGTGAGCACATTCTAATTTTGAGACACACTGTCCGTGATTCCAGTTTGATCACATTCTGCTTTTGAGACACAATGTCCGTGATTCCAGTGTGAACACATTCTACTTTTGAGACACAATGTCCGTGATTCCAGTGTGAACACATTCTACTTTTGAGACACAATGTCCGTGATTCCAGTGTGAGCACATTCTACTTTTGAGACACAATGTCCATGATTCCAGTGTGAGCACATTCTACTTTTGAGACACAATGTCCGTGATTCCAGTGTGAGCACATTCTACTTTTGAGACACAATGTCCATGATTCCAGTGTGAGCACATTCTACTTTTGAGACACACTTCCGTGATTCCAGTGTGAGCAAATTCTACTTTTGAGACACACTGTCCGTGATTCCAGTGTGGTCACATTCTACTTTTGATACACACTGTCCGTGATTCCAGTATGTGCACATTCTACTTTTGAGACACAATGTCCGTGATTCCAGTGTGTGCACATTCAACTTTTGAGACACACTGTCCGTGATTCCAGTGTGAGCACATTCTACTTTTGAGACACAATGTCCGTGATTCCAGTGTGGTCACATTCTACTTTTGATACACACTGTCCGTGATTCCAGTGTGAGCACATTCTACTTTTGAGACACACTTCCGTGATTCCAGTGTGAGCAAATTCTACTTTTGATACACACTGTCCGTGATTCCAGTGTGAGCTCATTCCACTTTTGAGACACAATGTCCGTGATTCCAGTGTGAGCTCATTCCACTTTTGAGACACACACTGTCCGTGATTCCAGTGTGAGCACATTCTACTTTTGAGACACAATGTCCGTGATTCCAGTGTGAGCTCATTCCACTTTTGAGACACACACTGTCCGTGATTCCAGTGTGAGCTCATTCCACTTTTGAGACACACACTGTCCGTGATTCCAGTGTGAGCACATTCTACTTTTGAGACACAATGTCCGTGATTCCAGCGTGAGCTCATTCCACTTTTGAGACACACACTGTCCGTGATTCCAGTGTGAGCACATTCTACTTTTGATTCACAATGTCCGTGATTCCAGTGTGAGCACATTCTACTTTTGCTTCACAATGTCCGTGATTCCAGTGTTAGCACTTTCTACTTTTGCTTCACAATGTCCGTGATTCCAGTGTGAGCACATTCTACTTTTGAGACACACTGTCCGTGATTCAAGTGTGAGCACATTCTACTTTTGAGACACACAATGTCCGTGATTCCAGTGTGAGCATATTCTACTTTTGAGACACACAATGTCCGCGATTCCAGTGTGAGCACATTCTACTTTTGAGACACAATGTCCGTGATTCCAGTGTGAGAACATTCTACTTTTGAAACACAATGTCCGTGATTCCAGTGTGAGCACATTCTACTTTTGAAACACAGTGTCCGTGATTCCAGTGTGAGCACATTCTACTTTTGAAACACAATGTCCGTGATTCCAGTGTGAGCACATTCTACTTTTGAGACACACTGTCCGTGATTCCAGTTTGATCACATTCTGCTTTTGAGACACAATGTCCGTGATTCCAGTGTGAACACATTCTACGTTT
The DNA here is from genome assembly GCA_030390025.1 of Squalus acanthias. NCBI lineage: Eukaryota > Metazoa > Chordata > Chondrichthyes > Squaliformes > Squalidae > Squalus > Squalus acanthias. The sequence goes on from JASTWF010000081.1 coordinate 644,394, forward strand.
GAGACACAATGTCCGTGATTCCAGTGTGAACACATTCTACTTTTGAGACACACAATGTCGTGATTCCAGTGTGAGCACATTCTGCTTTTGAGACACAATGTCCGTGATTCCAGTGTGAGCACATTCTGCTTTTGAGACACAATGTCCGTGATTCCAGTGTGAGCACATTCTACTTTTGAGACACAATGTCCGTGATTCCAGTGTGAGCACATTCTACTTTTGAGACACAATGTCCGTGATTCCAGTGTGAACACATTCTACTTTTGAGACAAACACTGTCCGTGATTCCAGTTTGAGCACATTTTAGTTTTGAGACACAATGTCCGTGATTCCAGTGTGAGCACATTCTAATTTTGAGACACACGTTGTCCGTGATTCCAGTGTGAGCATATTCTACTTTTGAGACACACAATGTCCGCGATTCCAGTGTGAGCACATTCTACTTTTGAGACACAATGTCCGTGTTTCCAGTGTGAGCACATTCTACTTTTGAAACACAATGTCCGCGATTCCAGTGTGAACACATTCTACTTTTGAGACACACTGTCCTGATTCCAGTGTGAGCACATTCTACTTTTGAGACACACTGTCCGTGATTCCAGTTTGAGCACATTCTGCTTTTGAGACACAATGTCCGTGATTCCAGTGTGAGCACATTCTACTTTTGAAACACAATGTCCGTGATTCCAGTGTGAGCACGTTCAACTTTTGAGACACACAATGTCCGTGATTCCAGTGTGAGCACATTCTACTTTTGATACACACTGTCCGTGATTCCAGTGTGAGCACATTCTACTTTTGAGATACACTGTCCGCGATTCCAGTGTGAGCACATTCTACTTTTGAGACACACTGTCCGTGATTCCAGTGTGGTCACATTCTACTTTTGATACACACTGTCCGTGATTCCAGTGTGTGCACATTCTACTTTTGAGATACACTGTCCGCGATTCCAGTGTGAGCACATTCTACTTTTGAGACACACTGTCCGTGATTCCAGTGTGGTCACATTCTACTTTTGATACACACTGTCCGTGATTCCAGTGTGTGCACATTCTACTTTTGAGACACAATGTCCGTGATTCCAGTGTGTGCACATTCAACTTTTGAGACACAATGTCCGTGATTCCAGTGTGAGCACATTCTACTTTTGAGACACAATGTCCGTGATTCCAGTGTGGTCACATTCTACTTTTGATACACACTGTCCGTGATTCCAGTGTGTGCACATTCTACTTTTGAGGCACACTGTCCGTGATTACAGTGTGAGCACATTCTACTTTTGAGACACAATGTCCGTGATTCCAGTGTGTGCACATTCAACTTTTGAGACACACTGTCCGTGATTCCAGCGTGAGCTCATTCCACTTTTGAGACACACACTGTCCGTGATTCCAGTGTGAGCACATTCTACTTTTGATTCACAATGTCCGTGATTCCAGTGTGAGCACATTCTACTTTTGCTTCACAATGTCCGTGATTCCAGTGTGAGCACATTCTACTTTTGCTTCACAATGTCCGTGATTCCAGTGTGAGCACATTCTACTTTTGAGACACACTGTCCGTGATTCAAGTGTGAGCACATTCTACTTTTGAGACACACTGTCCGTGATTCAAGTGTGAGCACATTCTAATTTTGAGACGCACATTGTCCGTGATTCCAGTGTGAGCATATTCTACTTTTGAGACACACAATGTCCGCGATTCCAGTGTGAGCACTTTCTACTTTTGAGACACAATGTCCGTGATTCCAGTGTGAGCACATTCTACTTTTGAAACACAATGTCCGTGATTCCAGTGTGAGCACATTCTACTTTTGAAACACAGTGTCCGTGATTCCAGTGTGAGCACATTCTACTTTTGAAACACAATGTCCGTGATTCCAGTGTGAGCACATTCTACTTTTGAGACACACTGTCCGTGATTCCAGTTTGATCACATTCTGCTTTTGAGACACAATGTCCGTGATTCCAGTGTGAACACATTCTACGTTTGAGACACAATGTCCGTGATTCCAGTGTGAACACATTCTACTTTTGAGACACACAATGTTCGTGATTCCAGTGTGAGCACATTCTGCTTTTGAGACACAATGTCCGTGATTCCAGTGTGAGCACATTCTGCTTTTGAGACACAATGTCCGTGATTCCAGTGTGAGCACATTCTACTTTTGAGACACAATGTCCGTGATTCCAGTGTGAGCACATTCTACTTTTGAGACACAATGTCCGTGATTCCAGTGTGAACACATTCTATTTTTGAGACAGACACTGTCCGTGATTCCAGTTTGAGCACATTTTAGTTTTGAGACACAATGTCCGTGATTCCAGTGTGAGCACATTCTAATTTTGAGACACACGTTGTCCGTGATTCCAGTGTGAGCATATTCTACTTTTGAGACACACAATGTCCGTGATTCCAGTGTGAGCACATTCTACTTTTGAGACACAATGTCCGTGATTCCAGTGTGAGCACATTCTACTTTTGAAACACAATGTCCGTGATTCCAGTGTGAACACATTCTACTTTTGAGACACACTGTCCGTGATTCCAGTGTGAGCACATTCTACTTTTGAGACACACTGTCCGTGATTCCAGTTTGAGCACATTCTACTTTTGAGACACAATGTCCGTGATTCCAGTGTGAGCACATTCTACTTTTGAGACACAATGTCCGTGATTCCAGTGTGAGCACATTCTACTTTTGAGACACACAATGTCCGTGATTCCAGTGTGAGCACATTCTACTTTTGAGACACACTGTCCGTGATTCCAGTGTGAGCACATTCTACTTTTGAGACACACTGTCCGTGATTCCAGTGTGAGCACATTCTACTTTTGAGACACACTGTCCGTGATTCCAGTGTGAGCACATTCTACTTTTGAGACACACTGTCCGTGATTCCAGTGTGAGCACATTCTACTTTTGAGATACACTGTCCGCGATTCCAGTGTGAGCACATTCTACTTTTGAGACACACTGTCCGTGATTCCAGTGTGGTCACATTCTACTTTTGATACACACTGTCCGTGATTCCAGTGTGTGCACATTCTACTTTTGAGACACAATGTCCGTGATTCCAGTGTGTGCACATTCAACTTTTGAGACACAATGTCCGTGATTCCAGTGTGAGCACATTCTACTTTTGAGACACAATGTCCGTGATTCCAGTGTGAGCACATTCTACTTTTGATACACACTGTCCGTGATTCCAGTGTGTGCACATTCTACTTTTGAGGCACACTGTCCGTGATTCCAGTGTGAGCACATTCTACTTTTGAGACACAATGTCCGTGATTCCAGTGTGTGCACATTCAACTTTTGAGACACACTGTCCGTGATTCCAGCGTGAGCTCATTCCACTTTTGAGACACACACTGTCCGTGATTCCAGTGTGAGCACATTCTACTTTTGAGACACAATGTCCGTGATTCCAGTGTGAGCACATTCTACTTTTGAGACACAATGTCCGTGATTCCAGTGTGAGCACATTCTACTTTTGAGACACACTGTCCGTGATTCCAGTGTGATCACATTCTACTTTTGAGACACAATGTCCGTGATTCCAGTGTGAACACATTCTACTTTTGAGACACAATGTCCGTGATTCCAGTGTGAGCACATTCTACTTTTGAGACACACAATGTCCGTGATTCCAGTGTGAGCACATTCTGCTTTTGAGACACAATGTCCGTGATTCCAGTGTGAGCACATTCTACTTTTGAGACACAATGTCCGTGATTCCAGTGTGAGCACATTCTACTTTTGAGACACAATGTCCGTGATTCCAGTGTGAGCACATTCTACTTTTGAGACACAATGTCCGTGATTCCAGTGTGAACACATTCTACTTTTGAGACAAACACTGTCCGTGATTCCAGTTTGAGCACATTCTACTTTTGAGACACAATGTCCGTGATTCCAGTGTGAGCACATTCTACTTTTGAGACACACTGTCCGTGATTCCAGTGTGAGCACATTCTACTTTTGAGACACACTGTCCGTGATTCCAGTGTGAGCACATTCTACTTTTGAGACACAATGTCCGTGATTCCAGTGTGAGCACATTCTACTTTTGAGACACACTGTCCGTGATTCCAGTGTGAGCACATTCTACTTTTGAGACACACTGTCCGTGATTCCAGTGTGAGCACATTCTACTTTTGAGACACAATGTCCGTGATTCCAGTGTGAGCACATTCTACTTTTGAGACACACTGTCCGTGATTCCAGTGTGAGCACATTCTACTTTTGAGACACACTGTCCGTGATTCCAGTGTGAGCACATTCTACTTTTGAGACACAATGTCCGTGATTCCAGTGTGAGCACATTCTACTTTTGAGACACAATGTCCGTGATTCCAGTGTGAGCACATTCTACTTTTGAGACACACGTTGTCCGTGATTCCAGTGTGAGCATATTCTACTTTTGAGACACACAATGTCCGCGATTCCAGTGTGAGCACATTCTACTTTTGAGACACACTGTCCATGATTCCAGTGTGAGCACATTCTACTTTTGAGACACACTGTCCATGATTCCAGTTTGTGCACATTCTACTTTTGAAACACAATGCCCGTGATTCCAGTGTGAGCACATTCTACTTTTGAGACACACACTGCCCGTGATTCCAGTGTGAACACATTCTACTTTTGAGACACACAAAATCCGTGATTCCAGTGTGAACACATTCTACTTTTGAAACACAATGCCCGTTATTCCAGTGTGAGCACATTCTACATTTGAAACACAATGTCCGTGATTCCAGTGTGCGCACATTCTACTTTTGAGACACAATGTCCGTGATTCCAGTGTGAACCCATTCTACTTTTGAAACACAATGCCCGTGATTGCAGTGTGAGCACATTCTACTTTTGAGACACACACTGTCCGTGATTCCAGTGTGAGCACATTCTGCTTTTGAGACACAATGTCCGTGATTCCAGTGCTAGCACAACTACTTTTGAGTAACACTGTCCGTGATTCCAGTGTGAACACATTCTAGTTTTGAGACACAATGTCCGTGATTCCAGTGTGACCACATTCTGCTTTTGACTAAAACACAGTCCGTGATTCCAGTGCTAGCACAACTACTTTTGAGTAACACTGTCCGTGATTCCAGTGTGAGCACATTCTACTTTTGAGACACAATGTCCATGATTCCAGTGTGAGCACATTCTACTTTTGAGACACACTATCCGTGATTCCAGTGTGAACACATTCTACTTTTGAGTAACACTGTCCGTGATTCCAGTATGAGCACATTCTGCTTTTGAGACACAATGTCCGTGATTCCAGTGTGAGCACATTCTACTTTTGAGACACACGTTGTCCGTGATTCCAGTGTGAGCATATTCTAATTTTGAGACACACGTTGTCCGTGATTCCAGTGTGAGCATATTCTACTTTTGAGACACACAATGTCCGCGATTCCAGTGTGAGCACATTCTACTTTTGAGACACACTGTCCATGATTCCAGTGTGAGCACATTCTACTTTTGAGACACACTGTCCATGATTCCAGTTTGTGCACATTCTACTTTTGAAACACAATGCCCGTGATTCCAGTGTGAGCACATTCTACTTTTGAGACACACACTGCCCGTGATTCCAGTGTGAACACATTCTACTTTTGAGACACACAAAATCCGTGATTCCAGTGTGAACACATTCTACTTTTGAAACACAATGCCCGTGATTCCAGTGTGAGCACATTCTACATTTGAAACACAATGTCCGTGATTCCAGTGTGCGCACATTCTACTTTTGAGACACAATGTCCGTGATTCCAGTGTGAACACATTCTACTTTTGAAACACAATGCCCGTGATTGCAGTGTGAGCACATTCTACTTTTGAGACACACACTGTCCGTGATTCCAGTGTGAGCACATTCTGCTTTTGAGACACAATGTCCGTGATTCCAGTGTGAGCACATTCTACTTTTGAAACACAATGCCCGTGATTGCAGTGTGAGCACATTCTACTTTTGAGACACACACTGTCCGTGATTCCAGTGTGAGCACATTCTACTTTTGAGACACAATGTCCATGATTCCTGTGTGAGCACATTCTAAATTTGAGACAAAATGTCAGTGATTCCAGTGTGAGCACATTCTACTGTTGAGACACAATGTCCATGATTCCTGTGTGAGCACATTCTAAATTTGAGACAAAATGTCAGTGATTCCAGTGTGAGCACATTCTACTTTTGAGACACAATGTCCATGATTCCAGTGTGAGCACATTCTACTTTTGAGACACAATGTCCATGATTCCTGTGTGAGCACATTCTACTTTTGAAACACTATGTCCGTGATTCCAGTGTGATAACATTCTGCTTTTGAGACACACTGTCCGTGATTTCAGTGTGAGCACGTTTTACTTTTGAGACACAATGTCCGTGATTCCAGTGTGAGCACATTCTACTTTTGAGACACAATGTCCGTGATTCCAGTGTGAGCACATTCTACTTTTGAGACACACTGTCCGTGATTCCAGTGTGAGCACATTCTACTTTTGAGACACACTGTCCGTGATTCCAGTGTGAGCACATTCTACTTTTGAGACACACTGTCCGTGATTCCAGTGTGAGCACATTCTACTTTTGAGACACACTGTCCGTGATTCCAGTGTGAGCACATTCTACTTTTGAGACACACTGTCCGTGATTCCAGTGTGAGCACATTCTACTTTTGAGACACACTGTCCGTGATTCCAGTGTGAGCACATTCTACTTTTGAGACACACTGTCCGTGATTCCAGTGTGAGCACATTCTACTTTTGAGACACACTGTCCGTGATTCCAGTGTGAGCACATTCTACTTTTGAGACACACTGTCCGTGATTCCAGTGTGAGCACATTCTACTTTTGAGACACACAATGTCCGTGATTCCAGTGTGAGCACATTCTACTTTTGAGACACAATGTCCGTGATTCCAGTGTGAGCACATTCTACTTTTGAGACACACTGTCCGTGATTCCAGTGTGAGCACATTCTACTTTTGAGACACAATGTCCGTGATTCCAGTGTGAGCACATTCTACTTTTGAGACACAATGTCCGTGATTCCAGTGTGAGCACATTCTACTTTTGAGACACACTGTCCGTGATTCCAGTGTGAGCACATTCTACTTTTGAGACACAATGTCCGTGATTCCAGTGTGAGCACATTCTACTTTTGAGACACAATGTCCGTGATTCCAGTGTGAGCACATTCTACTTTTGAGACACAATGTCCGTGATTCCAGTGTGAGCACATTCTACTTTTGAGACACAATGTCCGTGATTCCAGTGTGAGCACATTCTACTTTTGAGACACAATGTCCGTGATTCCAGTGTGAGCACATTCTACTTTTGAGACACACAATGTCCGTGATTCCAGTGTGAGCACATTCTACTTTTGAGACACACTGTCCGTGATTCCAGTGTGAGCACATTCTACTTTTGAGACACACTGTCCGTGATTCCAGTGTGAGCACATTCTACTTTTGAGACACACTGTCCGTGATTCCAGTGTGAGCACATTCTACTTTTGAGACACAATGTCCGTGATTCCAGTGTGAGCACATTCTACTTTTGAGACACAATGTCCGTGATTCCAGTGTGAGCACATTCTACTTTTGAGACACAATGTCCGTGATTCCAGTGTGAGCACATTCTACTTTTGAGACACAATGTCCGTGATTCCAGTGTGAGCACATTCTACTTTTGAGACACACAATGTCCGTGATTCCAGTGTGAGCACATTCTACTTTTGAGACACACAATGTCCGTGATTCCAGTGTGAGCACATTCTACTTTTGAGACACACTGTCCGTGATTCCAGTGTGAGCACATTCTACTTTTGAGACACACTGTCCATGATTCCAGTGTGAGCACATTCTACTTTTGAGACACAATGCCCGTGATTCCAGTGTGAGCACATTCTACTTTTGAGACACACACTGCCCGTGATTCCAGTGTGAACACATTCTACTTTTGAGACACACAAAGTCCGTGATTCCAGTGTGAACACATTCTACTTTTGAAACACAATGCCCGTGATTCCAGTGTGAGCACATTCTACATTTGAAACACAATGTCCGTGATTCCAGTGTGCGCACATTCTACTTTTGAGACACAATGTCCGTGATACCAGCGTGAACACATTCTACTTTTGAAACACAATGCCCGTGATTGCAGTGTGAGCACATTCTACTTTTGAGACACACACTGTCCGTGATTGCAGTGTGAGCACATTCTACTTTTGAGACACAAACTGTCCGTGATTCCAGTGTGCGCACATTCTACTTTTGAGACACAATGTCCGTGATACCAGCGTGAGCACATTCTACTTTTGAAACACAATGCCCGTGATTGCAGTGTGAGCACATTCTACTTTTGAGACACACACTGTCCGTGATTCCAGTGTGAGCACATTCTACTTTTGAGACACAATGTCCATGATTCCTGTGTGAGCACATTCTAAATTTGAGACACAATGTCAGTGATTCCAGTGTGAGCACATTCTACTTTTGAGACACAATGTCCATGATTCCTGTGTGAGCACATTCTACTTTTGAGACACAATGTCCATGATTCCTGTGTGAGCACATTCTACTTTTGAGACACTATGTCCGTGATTCCAGTGTGATCACATTCTGCTTTTGAGACACACTGTCCGTGATTTCAGTGTGAGCACGTTTTACTTTTGAGACACAATGTCCGTGATTCCAGTGTGAGCACATTCTACTTTTGAGACACAATGTCCGTGATTCCAGTGTGAGCACATTCTACTTTTGAGACTCACACTGTCCGTGATTCCAGTGTGAGCACATTCTGCTTTTGAGACACACTGTCCGTGATTCCAGTGTGAGCACATTCTACTTTTGAGACACACTGTCCGTGATTCCAGTGTGTGCACATTCTACTTTTGATACACACTGTCAGTGATTCCAGTGTGAACACATTCTACTTTTGAGACACACTGTCCGTGATTCCAGTGTGAGCACATTCTACTTTTGAGACACACTATCCGTGATACCAGTGTGACCACATTCTGCTTTTGAGTAACACACTATCCGTGATTCCAGTGTTAGCACAACTACTTTTGAGTAACACTGTCCGTGATTCCAGTGTAGCACATTCCACTTATGAGTCAAACTGTCCGTGATTCCAGTGTGAACACATTCTACTTTTGAGACACACAATGTCCGTGATAACAGTGTGAGCATATTCTACTTTTGAGACACAATGTCCGTGATTCCAGTGTGAACACATTCTACTTTTGGGACACACTGTCCTTGATTCCAGTGTCAGCACATTCTACTTTTGAGACACAATATCCGTGATTCCAGTGTGAGCACATTGTACTTTTGAGACACAATGTCCGTGATTCCAGTGTGAGCACATTCTACTTTTGAGACACACTGTCCGTGATTCCAGTGTGAGCACATTCTACTTTTGAGACACAATGTCCGTGATTCCAGTGTGAGCACATTCTACTTTTGAGACACAATGTCCGTGATTCCAGTGTGAGCACATTCTACTTTTGAGACACAATGTCCGTGATTCCAGTGTGAGCACATTCTACTTTTGAGACACAATGTCCGTGATTCCAGTGTGAGCACATTCTACTTTTGAGACACAATGTCCGTGATTCCAGTGTGAGCACATTCTACTTTTGAGACACACAATGTCCGTGATTCCAGTGTGAGCACATTCTACTTTTGAGACACACTGTCCGTGATTCCAGTGTGAGCACATTCTACTTTTGAGACACACACTGTCCGTGATTCCAGTGTGAGCACATTCTACTTTTGAGACACACTGTCCGTGATTCCAGTGTGAGCACATTCTACTTTTGAGACACAATGTCAGTGATTCCAGTGTGAGCACATTCTACTTTTGAGACACACTGTCCGTGATTCCAGTGTGAGCACATTCTACTTTTGAGACACAATGTCCGTGATTCCAGTGTGAGCACATTCTACTTTTGAGACACAATGTCCGTGATTCCAGTGTGAGCACATTCTACTTTTGAGACACACTGTCCGTGATTCCAGTGTGAGCACATTCTGCTTTTGAGACACAATGTCCGTGATTCCAGTGTGAGCACATTCTACTTTTGAGACACAATGTCCGTGATTCCAGTGTGAGCACATTCTACTTTTGAGACACAATGTCCGTGATTCCAGTGTGAGCACATTCTGCTTTTGAGACACAATGTCCGTGATTCCAGTGTGAGCACATTCTACTTTTGAGACACAATGTCCGTGATTCCAGTGTGAGCACATTCTACTTTTGAGACACACAATGTCCGTGATTCCAGTGTGAGCACATTCTACTTTTGAGACACACTGTCCGTGATTCCAGTGTGAGCACATTCTACTTTTGAGACACACACTGTCCGTGATTCGAGTGTCAGCACATTCTACTTTTGAGCCACACTGTCCGTGATTCCAGTGTGAGCACATTCTACTTTTGAGACACAATGTCAGTGATTCCAGTGTGAGCACATTCTACTTTTGAGACACAATGTCAGTGATTCCAGTATGAGCACATTCTACTTTTGAGAAACAATGTCCATGATTCCAGTGTGAACACATTCTACTTATGAGACACAATGTCCGTGATTCCACTGTGAGCACATTCTACTTTTGAGACACACAATGTCCGTGATTCCAGTGTGAGCATATTCTACATTTGAGACACACAATGTCCGCGATTCCAGTGTGAGCACATTCTACTTTTGAGACACACTGTCCATGATTCCAGTGTGAGCACATTCTACTTTTGAGACACACTGTCCATGATTCCAGTTTGTGCACATTCTACTTTTGAAACACAATGTCCGTGATTCCAGTGTGAGCACATTCTACTTTTGAGACACACACTGCCCGTGATTCCAGTGTGAGCACATTCTACTTTTGAGACACACAATGTCCGTGATTCCAGTGTGAGCACATTCTACTTTTGAGACACAATGTCCGTGATTCCAGTGTGAGCACATTCTACTTTTGAGACACAATGTCCGTGATTCCAGTGTGAGCACATTCTACTTTTGAGACACAATGTCCGTGATTCCAGTGTGAGCACATTCTACTTTTGAGACACAATGTCCGTGATTCCAGTGTGAGCACATTCTACTTTTGAGACACACACTGTCCGTGATTCCAGTGTGAGCACATTCTACTTTTGAGACACAACTGTCCGTGATTCCAGTGTGAGCACATTCTACTTTTGAGACACAATGTCCGTGATTCCAGTGTGAGCACATTCTACTTTTGAAACACAATGTCCGTGATTCCAGTGTGAGCACATTCTACTTTTGAGACACACACTGTCCGTGATTCCAGTGTGAGCACATTCTACTTTTGAGACACAATGTCCATGATTCCAGTGTGAGCACATTCTACTTTTGAGACACAATGTCCGTGATTCCAGTGTGAGCACATTCTACTTTTGAGACACAATGTCCGTGATTCCAGTGTGAGCACATTCTACTTTTGAGACACAATGTCCGTGATTCCAGTGTGAGCACATTCTACTTTTGAGACACAATGTCCGTGATTCCAGTGTGAGCACATTCTACTTTTGAGACACACTGTCCGTGATTCCAGTGTGAGCACATTCTACTTTTGAGACACAATGTCCGTGATTCCAGTGTGAGCACATTCTACTTTTGAGACACAATGTCCGTGATTCCAGTGTGAGCACATTCTACTTTTGAGACACACTGTCCGTGATTCCAGTGTGAGCACATTCTACTTTTGAGACACACTGTCCGTGATTCCAGTGTGAGCACATTCTACTTTTGAGACACAATGTCCGTGATTCCAGTGTGAGCACATTCTACTTTTGAGACACACTGTCCGTGATTCCAGTGTGAGCACATTCTACTTTTGAGACACACTGTCCGTGATTCCAGTGTGAGCACATTCTACTTTTGAGACACAATGTCCGTGATTCCAGTGTGAGCACATTCTACTTTTGAGACACACTGTCCGTGATTCCAGTGTGAGCACATTCTACTTTTGAGACACACTGTCCGTGATTCCAGTGTGAGCACATTCTACTTTTGAGACACAATGTCCGTGATTCCAGTGTGAGCACATTCTACTTTTGAGACACACTTGTCCGTGATTCCAGTGTGAGCACATTCTACTTTTGAGACACACGTGTCCGTGATTCCAGTGTGAGCACATTCTACTTTTGAGACACACAATGTCCGTGATTCCAGTGTGAGCACATTCTACTTTTGAGACACACTGTCCATGATTCCAGTGTGAGCACATTCTACTTTTGAGACACACTGTCCGTGATTCCAGTGTGAGCACATTCTACTTTTGAGACACAATGTCCGTGATTCCAGTGTGAGCACATTCTACTTTTGAGACACACACTGTCCGTGATTCCAGTGTGAACACATTCTACTTTTGAGACACACAAAATCCGTGATTCCAGTGTGAACACATTCTACTTTTGAAACACAATGCCCGTGATTCCAGTGTGAGCACATTCTACATTTGAAACACAATGTCCGTGATTCCAGTGTGCGCACATTCTACTTTTGAGACACAATGTCCGTGATTCCAGTGTGAACACATTCTACTTTTGAAACACAATGCCCGTGATTGCAGTGTGAGCACATTCTACTTTTGAGACACACACTGTCCGTGATTCCAGTGTGAGCACATTCTGCTTTTGAGACACAATGTCCGTGATTCCAGTGTGAGCACATTCTACTTTTGAAACACAATGTCCGTGATTCCAGTGTGACCACATTCTGCTTTTGACTAAACACAGTCCGTGATTCCAGTGCTAGCACAACTACTTTTGAGTAACACTGTCCGTGATTCCAGTGTGAGCACATTCTACTTTTGAGACACAATGTCCATGATTCCAGTGTGAGCACATTCTACTTTTGAGACACACTGTCCGTGATTCCAGTGTGAGCACATTCTACTTTTGAGACACACTGTCCGTGATTCCAGTGTGAGCACATTCTACTTTTGAGACACAATGTCCGTGATTCCAGTGTGAGCACATTCTACTTTTGAGACACACTGTCCGTGATTCCAGTGTGAGCACATTCTACTTTTGAGACACACTGTCCGTGATTCCAGTGTGAGCACATTCTACTTTTGAGACACACAATGTCCGTGATTCCAGTGTGAGCACATTCTACTTTTGAGACACACTGTCCGTGATTCCAGTGTGAGCACATTCTACTTTTGAGACACACTGTCCGTGATTCCAGTGTGAGCACATTCTACTTTTGAGACACAATGTCCGTGATTCCAGTGTGAGCACATTCTACTTTTGAGACACACACTGTCCGTGATTCCAGTGTGAGCACATTCTACTTTTGAGACACACAAGTCCGTGATTCCAGTGTGAGCACATTCTACTTTTGAGACACAATGTCCCGTGATTCCAGTGTGAGCACATTCTACATTTGAAACACAATGTCCGTGATTCCAGTGTGAGCACATTCTACTTTTGAGACACAATGTCCGTGATTCCAGTGTGAACACATTCTACTTTTGAAACACAATGTCCGTGATTGCAGTGTGAGCACATTCTACTTTTGAGACACACACTGTCCGTGATTCCAGTGTGAGCACATTCTGCTTTTGAGACACAATGTCCGTGATTCCAGTGTGAGCACATTCTACTTTTGAAACACAATGCCGTGATTGCAGTGTGAGCACATTCTACTTTTGAGACACACACTGTCCGTGATTCCAGTGTGAGCACATTCTACTTTTGAGACACAATGTCCATGATTCCTGTGTGAGCACATTCTACTTTTGAGACAAAATGTCAGTGATTCCAGTGTGAGCACATTCTACTTTTGAGACACAATGTCCATGATTCCTGTGTGAGCACATTCTAATTTGAGACACAATGTCAGTGATTCCAGTGTGAGCACATTCTACTTTTGAGACACAATGTCCGTGATTCCAGTGTGAGCACATTCTACTTTTGAGACACAATGTCCGTGATTCCAGTGTGAGCACATTCTACTTTTGAGACACAATGTCCGTGATTCCAGTGTGAGCACATTCTACTTTTGAGACACACTGTCCGTGATTCCAGTGTGAGCACATTCTACTTTTGAGACACAATGTCCGTGATTCCAGTGTGAGCACATTCTACTTTTGAGACACAATGTCCGTGATTCCAGTGTGAGCACATTCTACTTTTGAGACACACTGTCCGTGATTCCAGTGTGAGCACATTCTACTTTTGAGACACACTGTCCGTGATTCCAGTGTGAGCACATTCTACTTTTGAGACACACTGTCCGTGATTCCAGTGTGAGCACATTCTACTTTTGAGACACACTGTCCGTGATTCCAGTGTGAGCACATTCTACTTTTGAGACACACTGTCCGTGATTCCAGTGTGAGCACATTCTACTTTTGAGACACACTGTCCGTGATTCCAGTGTGAGCACATTCTACTTTTGAGAACACACTGTCCGTGATTCCAGTGTGAGCACATTCTACTTTTGAGACACACTGTCCGTGATTCCAGTGTGAGCACATTCTACTTTTGAGACACACTGTCCGTGATTCCAGTGTGAGCACATTCTACTTTTGAGACACACAATGTCCGTGATTCCAGTGTGAGCACATTCTACTTTTGAGACACAATGTCCGTGATTCCAGTGTGAGCACATTCTACTTTTGAGACACACTGTCCGTGATTCCAGTGTGAGCACATTCTACTTTTGAGACACAATGTCCGTGATTCCAGTGTGAGCACATTCTACTTTTGAGACACAATGTCCGTGATTCCAGTGTGAGCACATTCTACTTTTGAGACACACTGTCCGTGATTCCAGTGTGAGCACATTCTACTTTTGAGACACAATGTCCGTGATTCCAGTGTGAGCACATTCTACTTTTGAGACACAATGTCCGTGATTCCAGTGTGAGCACATTCTACTTTTGAGACACAATGTCCGTGATTCCAGTGTGAGCACATTCTACTTTTGAGACACAATGTCCGTGATTCCAGTGTGAGCACATTCTACTTTTGAGACACAATGTCCGTGATTCCAGTGTGAGCACATTCTACTTTTGAGACACACAATGTCCGTGATTCCAGTGTGAGCACATTCTACTTTTGAGACACACTGTCCGTGATTCCAGTGTGAGCACATTCTACTTTTGAGACACACACTGTCCGTGATTCCAGTGTGAGCACATTCTACTTTTGAGACACACTGTCCGTGATTCCAGTGTGAGCACATTCTACTTTTGAGACACAATGTCCGTGATTCCAGTGTGAGCACATTCTACTTTTGAGACACAATGTCAGTGATTCCAGTGTGAGCACATTCTACTTTTGAGACACAATGTCCGTGATTCCAGTGTGAGCACATTCTACTTTTGAGACACAATGTCCGTGATTCCAGTGTGAGCACATTCTACTTTTGAGACACACAATGTCCGTGATTCCAGTGTGAGCACATTCTACTTTTGAGACACACAATGTCCGTGATTCCAGTGTGAGCACATTCTACTTTTGAGACACACTGTCCGTGATTCCAGTGTGAGCACATTCTACTTTTGAGACACACTGTCCGTGATTCCAGTGTGAGCACATTCTACTTTTGAGACACAATGTCCGTGATTCCAGTGTGAGCACATTCTACTTTTGAGACACACACTGTCCGTGATTCCAGTGTGAACACATTCTACTTTTGAGACACACAAAGTCCGTGATTCCAGTGTGAACACATTCTACTTTTGAAACACAATGTCCGTGATTCCAGTGTGAGCACATTCTACATTTGAGACACAATGTCCGTGATTCCAGTGTGAGCACATTCTACTTTTGAGACACAATGTCCGTGATTCCAGTGTGAACACATTCTACTTTTGAGACACAATGTCCGTGATTCTAGTGTGAGCACATTCTACTTTTGAGACACACACTGTCCGTGATTCCAGTGTGAGCACATTCTACTTTTGAGACACAACTGTCCGTGATTCCAGTGTGAGCACATTCTACTTTTGAGACACAATGTCCGTGATTCCAGTGTGAGCACATTCTACTTTTGAGACACAATGTCCGTGATTCCAGTGTGAGCACATTCTACTTTTGAGACACACACTGTCCGTGATTCCAGTGTGAGCACATTCTACTTTTGAGACACAATGTCCGTGATTCCAGTGTGAGCACATTCTACTTTTGAGACACAATGTCCGTGATTCCAGTGTGAGCACATTCTACTTTTGAGACACAATGTCCGTGATTCCAGTGTGAGCACATTCTACTTTTGAGACACAATGTCCGTGATTCCAGTGTGAGCACATTCTACTTTTGAGACACAATGTCCGTGATTCCAGTGTGATCACATTCTGCTTTTGAGACACACTGTCCGTGATTTCAGTGTGAGCACGTTTTACTTTTGAGACACAATGTCCGTGATTCCAGTGTGAGCACATTCTACTTTTGAGACACAATGTCCGTGATTCCAGTGTGAGCACATTCTACTTTTGAGACTCACACTGTCCGTGATTCCAGTTTGAGCACATTCGGCTTTTGAGACACACTAACCGTGATTCCACTGTGAGCACATTCTATTTTTGAGACACACTGTCCGTGATTCCAGTGTGTGCACATTCTACTTTTGATACACACTGTCAGTGATTCCAGTGTGAACACATTCTACTTTTGAGACACACTGTCCGTGATTCCAGTGTGAGCACATTCTACTTTTGAGACACACTATCCGTGATACCAGTGTGACCACATTCTGCTTTTGAGTAACACACTATCCGTGATTCCAGTGTTAGCACAACTACTTTTGAGTAACACTGTCCGTGATTCCAGTGTAGCACATTCCACTTATGAGTCAAACTGTCCGTGATTCCAGTGTGAACACATTCTACTTTTGAGACACACAATGTCCGTGATAACAGTGTGAGCATATTCTACTTTTGAGACACAATGTCCGTGATTCCAGTGTGAACACATTCTACTTTTGGGACACACTGTCCTTGATTCCAGTGTCAGCACATTCTACTTTTGAGACACAATATCCGTGATTCCAGTGTGAGCACATTGTACTTTTGAGACACAATGTCCGTGATTCCAGTGTGAGCACATTCTATTATTGAGACACACTGTCCGTGATTCCAGTGTGAGCTCATTCTGCTTTTGAGACACAATGTCCGTGATTCCAGTGTGAGCACATTCTACTTTTGAGACACAATGTACGTGTTTCCAGTGTGAGCACATTCTAATTTTGAAACACAATGACCGTGATTCCAGTGTGAGCACATTCTGCTTTTGAGACACAATGTACGTGTTTCCAGTGTGAGCACATTCTACTTTTGAGACACAATGTCCGTGATTCCAGCGTGAGCACATTCTACTTTTGAGACACACAATGTCCGTGATTCCAGTGTGAGCACATTCTACTTTTGAGACACACTGTCCGTGATTCCAGTGTGAGCACATTCTACTTTTGAGACACACACTGTCCGTGATTCGAGTGTCAGCACATTCTACTTTTGAGACACACTGTCCGTGATTCCAGTGTGAGCACATTCTACTTTTGAGACACAATGTCAGTGATTCCAGTGTGAGCACATTCTACTTTTGAGACACACTGTCCGTGATTCCAGTGTGAGCACATTCTACTTTTGAGACACAATGTCCGTGATTCCAGTGTGAGCACATTCTACTTTTGAGACACAATGTCCGTGATTCCAGTGTGAGCACATTCTACTTTTGAGACACACTGTCCGTGATTCCAGTGTGAGCACATTCTACTTTTGAGACACAATGTCCGTGATTCCAGTGTGAGCACATTCTACTTTTGAGACACAATGTCCGTGATTCCAGTGTGAGCACATTCTACTTTTGAGACACAATGTCCGTGATTCCAGTGTGAGCACATTCTACTTTTGAGACACAATGTCCGTGATTCCAGTGTGAGCACATTCTACTTTTGAGACACAATGTCCGTGATTCCAGTGTGAGCACATTCTACTTTTGAGACACACATGTCCGTGATTCCAGTGTGAGCACATTCTACTTTTGAGACACACTGTCCGTGATTCCAGTGTGAGCACATTCTACTTTTGAGACACACACTGTCCGTGATTCCAGTGTGAGCACATTCTACTTTTGAGACACACTGTCCGTGATTCCAGTGTGAGCACATTCTACTTTTGAGACACAATGTCCGTGATTCCAGTGTGAGCACATTCTACTTTTGAGACACAATGTCCGTGATTCCAGTGTGAGCACATTCTACTTTTGAGACACAATGTCCGTGATTCCAGTGTGAGCACATTCTACTTTTGAGACACAATGTCCGTGATTCCAGTGTGAGCACATTCTACTTTTGAGACACACAATGTCCGTGATTCCAGTGTGAGCACATTCTACTTTTGAGACACAATGTCCGTGATTCCAGTGTGAGCACATTCTACTTTTGAGACACACTGTCCGTGATTCCAGTGTGAGCACATTCTACTTTTGAGACACACTGTCCGTGATTCCAGTGTGAGCACATTCTACTTTTGAGACACAATGTCCGTGATTCCAGTGTGAGCACATTCTACTTTTGAGACACACACTGTCCGTGATTCCAGTGTGAGCACATTCTACTTTTGAGACACACAATGTCCGTGATTCCAGTGTGAGCACATTCTACTTTTGAGACACAATGTCCGTGATTCCAGTGTGAGCACATTCTACTTTTGAGACACAATGTCCGTGATTCCAGTGTGAGCACATTCTACTTTTGAGACACAATGTCCGTGATTCCAGTGTGAGCACATTCTACTTTTGAGACACAATGTCCGTGATTCCAGTGTGA
The DNA here is from genome assembly GCA_030390025.1 of Squalus acanthias. Classification (NCBI taxonomy): domain Eukaryota; kingdom Metazoa; phylum Chordata; class Chondrichthyes; order Squaliformes; family Squalidae; genus Squalus; species Squalus acanthias. Next base: position 663,231 of record JASTWF010000081.1, read on the forward strand.
GCACATTCTACTTTTGAGACACACACTGTCCGTGATTCCAGTGTGAGCACATTCTACTTTTGAGACACAATGTCCGTGATTCCAGTGTGAGCACATTCTACTTTTGAGACACAATGTCCGTGATTCCAGCGTGAGCACATTCTACTTTTGAGACACAATGTCCGTGATTCCAGTGTGAGCACATTCTACTTTTGAGACACACACTGTCCGTGATTCCAGTGTGAGCACATTCTACTTTTGAGACACAATGTCCGTGATTCCAGTGTGAGCACATTCTACTTTTGAGACACAATGTCAGTGATTCCAGTGTGAGCACATTCTACTTTTGAGACACAATGTCCGTGATTCCAGTGTGAGCACATTCTACTTTTGAGACACAATGTCCATGATTCCAGTGTGAGCACATTCTACTTTTGAGACACAATGTCCGTGATTCCAGTGTGATCACATTCTACTTTTGAGACACACTGTCCGTGATTCCAGTGTGAGCACATTCTACTTTTGAGACACAATGTCCGTGATTCCAGTGTGAGCACATTCTACTTTTGAGACACAATGTCCGTGATTCCAGTGTGAGCACATTCTACTTTTGAGACTCACACTGTCCGTGATTCCAGTTTGAGCACATTCGGCTTTTGAGACACACTAACCGTGATTCCACTGTGAGCACATTCTATTTTTGAGACACACTGTCCGTGATTCCAGTGTGTGCACATTCTACTTTTGATACACACTGTCAGTGATTCCAGTGTGAACACATTCTACTTTTGAGACACACTGTCCGTGATTCCAGTGTGAGCACATTCTACTTTTGAGACACACTGTCCGTGATACCAGTGTGACCACATTTTGCTTTTGAGTAACACACAGTCCGTGATTCCAGTGTTAGCACAACTACTTTTGAGTAACACTGTCCGTGATTCCAGTGTAGCACATTCCACTTATGAGTCAAACTGTCCGTGATTCCAGTGTGAACACATTCTACTTTTGAGACACACAATGTCCGTGATAACAGTGTGAGCATATTCTACTTTTGAGACACAATGTCCGTGATTCCAGTGTGAACACATTCTACTTTTGAGACACACTGTCCGTGATTCCAGTGTGAGCACATTCTACTTTTGAGACACAATGTCCGTGATTCCAGTGTGAGCACATTCTACTTTTGAGACACACTGTCCGTGATTCCAGTGTGAGCACATTCTACTTTTGAGACACAATGTCCGTGATTCCAGTGTGAGCACATTCTACTTTTGAGACACAATGTCCGTGATTCCAGTGTGAGCACATTCTACTTTTGAGACACAATGTCCGTGATTCCAGTGTGAGCACATTCTACTTTTGAGACACAATGTCCGTGATTCCAGTGTGAGCACATTCTACTTTTGAGACACAATGTCCGTGATTCCAGTGTGAGCACATTCTACTTTTGAGACACACAATGTCCGTGATTCCAGTGTGAGCACATTCTACTTTTGAGACACACTGTCCGTGATTCCAGTGTGAGCACATTCTACTTTTGAGACACACTGTCCGTGATTCCAGTGTGAGCACATTCTACTTTTGAGACACACACTGTCCGTGATTCCAGTGTGAGCACATTCTACTTTTGAGACACAATGTCAGTGATTCCAGTGTGAGCACATTCTACTTTTGAGACACAATGTCCGTGATTCCAGTGTGAGCACATTCTACTTTTGAGACACACTGTCCGTGATTCCAGTGTGAGCACATTCTACTTTTGAGACACACTGTCCGTGATTCCAGTGTGAGCACATTCTACTTTTGAGACACAATGTCCGTGATTCCAGTGTGAGCACATTCTACTTTTGAGACACACTGTCCGTGATTCCAGTGTGAGCACATTCTACTTTTGAGACACAATGTCCGTGATTCCAGTGTGAGCACATTCTACTTTTGAGACACACTGTCCGTGATTCCAGTGTGAGCACATTCTACTTTTGAGACACAATGTCCGTGATTCCAGTGTGAGCACATTCTACTTTTGAGACACAATGTCAGTGATTCCAGTGTGAGCACATTCTACTTTTGAGACACACTGTCCGTGATTCCAGTGTGAGCACATTCTACTTTTGAGACACAATGTCCGTGATTCCAGTGTGAGCACATTCTACTTTTGAGACACACTGTCCGTGATTCCAGTGTGAACACATTCTACTTTTGAGACACACACTGTCCGTGATTCCAGTGTGAGCACATTCTACTTTTGAGACACACTGTCCGTGATTCCAGTGTGAGCACATTCTACTTATGAGACACAATGTCAGTGATTCCAGTGTGAACACATTCTACTTTTGAGACACACTGTCCGTGATTCCAGTGTGAGCACATTCTACTTTTGAGACACACTGTCCATGATTCCAGTGTGAGCACATTCTACTTATGAGACACAATGTCAGTGATTCCAGTGTGAACACATTCTACTTTTGAGACACAATGTCAGTGATTCCAGTGTGAGCACATTCTACTTTTGAGACACACTGTCCGTGATTCCAGTGTGAGCACATTCTACTTTTGAGACACAATGTCGTGATTCCAGTGTGAGCACATTCTACTTTTGAGACACACTGTCCGTGATTCCAGTGTGAGCACATTCTACTTTTGAGACACAATGTCCGTGATTCCAGTGTGAGCACATTCTACTTTTGAGACACAATGTCCGTGATTCCAGTGTGAGCACATTCTACTTTTGAGACACAATGTCAGTGATTCCAGTGTGAGCACATTCTACTTTTGAGACACACTGTCCGTGATTCCAGTGTGAGCACATTCTACTTTTGAGACACAATGTCAGTGATTCCAGTGTGAGCACATTCTACTTTTGAGACACAATGTCAGTGATTCCAGTGTGAGCACATTCTACTTTTGAGACACAATGTCCGTGATTCCAGTGTGAGCACATTCTACTTTTGAGACACAATGTCCGTGATTCCAGTGTGAGCACATTCTACTTTTGAGACACAATGTCCGTGATTCCAGTGTGAGCACATTCTACTTTTGAGACACACTGTCCGTGATTCCAGTGTGAGCACATTCTACTTTTGAGACACAATGTCCGTGATTCCAGTGTGAGCACATTCTACTTTTGAGACACAATGTCCGTGATTCCAGTGTGAGCACATTCTACTTTTGAGACACAATGTCCGTGATTCCAGTGTGAGCACATTCTACTTTTGAGACACAATGTCCGTGATTCCAGTGTGAGCACATTCTACTTTTGAGACACACTGTCCGTGATTCCAGTGTGAGCACATTCTACTTTTGAGACACAATGTCCGTGATTCCAGTGTGAGCACATTCTACTTTTGAGACACAATGTCCGTGATTCCAGTGTGAGCACATTCTACTTTTGAGACACACTGTCCGTGATTCCAGTGTGAGCACATTCTACTTTTGAGACACACTGTCCGTGATTCCAGTGTGAGCACATTCTACTTTTGAGACACAATGTCCGTGATTCCAGTGTGAGCACATTCTACTTTTGAGACACAATGTCCGTGATTCCAGTGTGAGCACATTCTACTTTTGAGACACAATGTCCGTGATTCCAGTGTGAGCACATTCTACTTTTGAGACACAATGTCAGTGATTCCAGTGTGAGCACATTCTACTTTTGAGACACACTGTCCGTGATTCCAGTGTGAGCACATTCTACTTTTGAGACACACTGTCCGTGATTCCAGTGTGAGCACATTCTACTTTTGAGACACAATGTCCGTGATTCCAGTGTGAGCACATTCTACTTTTGAGACACACTGTCCGTGATTCCAGTGTGAGCACATTCTACTTTTGAGACACAATGTCCGTGATTCCAGTGTGAGCACATTCTACTTTTGAGACACACTGTCCGTGATTCCAGTGTGAGCACATTCTACTTTTGAGACACAATGTCCGTGATTCCAGTGTGAGCACATTCTACTTTTGAGACACAATGTCCGTGATTCCAGTGTGAGCACATTCTACTTTTGAGACACACTGTCCGTGATTCCAGTGTGAGCACATTCTACTTTTGAGACACAATGTCCGTGATTCCAGTGTGAGCACATTCTACTTTTGAGTAACACTGTCCATGATTCCAGTGTGAACACATTCTACTTTTGAGACACACACTGTCCGTGATTCCAGTGTGAGCACATTCTACTTTTGAGACACATTGTCCTGATTCCAGCGTGAGCACAATCTACTTATGAGACACAATGTCAGTGATTCCAGTGTGAGTACATTCTACTTTTGAGACACGCTGTCCGTGATTCCAGTGTGAGCACATTCTACTTTTGAGACACACTGTCCTGATTCCAGTGTGAGCACATTCTACTTATGAGACACAATGTCAGTGATTCCAGTGTGAACACATTCTACTTTTGAGACACATTGTCTGTGATTCCAGTGTGAGCACATTCTACTTTTGAGACACACTGTCCGTGATTCCAGTGTGAGCACTTTCTACTTTTGAGACACAATGTAGGTGATTCCAGTGTGAGCACATTCTACTTTTGAGTAACACTGTCCTGATTCCACTGTCAGCAAATTCTACTTTTGAGTAACACTGTCCTGATTCCAGTGTGAGCACATTCTACTTTTGAGACACAATGTCCGTGATTCCAGTGTGAGCACATTCTACTTTTGAGACACACATGTCCGTGATTCCAGTGTGAGCACATTCTACTTTTGAGACACAATGTCCGTGATTCCAGTGTGAGCACATTCTACTTTTGAGACACAATGTCCGTGATTCCAGTGTGAGCACATTCTACTTTTGAGACACAATGTCCGTGATTCCAGTGTGAGCACATTCTACTTTTGAGACACAATGTCCGTGATTCCAGTGTGAGCACATTCTACTTTTGAGACACACTGTCCGTGATTCCAGTGTGAGCACATTCTACTTTTGAGACACAATGTCCGTGATTCCAGTGTGAGCACATTCTACTTTTGAGACACAATGTCCGTGATTCCAGTGTGAGCACATTCTACTTTTGAGACACAATGTCCGTGATTCCAGTGTGAGCACATTCTACTTTTGAGACACAATGTCCGTGATTCCAGTGTGAGCACATTCTACTTTTGAGACACAATGTCCGTGATTCCAGTGTGAGCACATTCTACTTTTGAGACACACTGTCCGTGATTCCAGTGTGAGCACATTCTACTTTTGAGACACAATGTCCGTGATTCCAGTGTGAGCACATTCTACTTTTGAGACACAATGTCAGTGATTCCAGTGTGAGCACATTCTACTTTTGAGACACAATGTCCGTGATTCCAGTGTGAGCACATTCTACTTTTGAGACACAATGTCCGTGATTCCAGTGTGAGCACATTCTACTTTTGAGACACAATGTCCGTGATTCCAGTGTGAGCACATTCTACTTTTGAGACAAACACTGTCCGTGATTCCAGTGTGAGCACATTCTACTTTTGAGACACAATGTCCGTGATTCCAGTGTGAGCACATTCTACTTTTGAGACACAATGTCCGTGATTCCAGTGTGAGCACATTCTACTTTTGAGACACACTGTCCGTGATTCCAGTGTGAGCACATTCTACTTTTGAGACACACTGTCCGTGATTCCAGTGTGAGCACATTCTACTTTTGAGACACAATGTCCGTGATTCCAGTGTGAGCACATTCTACTTTTGAGACACAATGTCCGTGATTCCAGTGTGAGCACATTCTACTTTTGAGACACACTGTCCGTGATTCCAGTGTGAGCACATTCTACTTTTGAGACACACTGTCCGTGATTCCAGTGTGAGCACATTCTACTTTTGAGACACAATGTCAGTGATTCCAGTGTGAGCACATTCTACTTTTGAGACACACTGTCCGTGATTCCAGTGTGAGCACATTCTACTTTTGAGACACAATGTCAGTGATTCCAGTGTGAGCACATTCTACTTTTGAGACACACTGTCCGTGATTCCAGTGTGAGCACATTCTACTTTTGAGACACAATGTCCGTGATTCCAGTGTGAGCACATTCTACTTTTGAGACACACTGTCCGTGATTCCAGTGTGAGCACATTCTACTTTTGAGACACAATGTCCGTGATTCCAGTGTGAGCACATTCTACTTTTGAGACACAATGTCCGTGATTCCAGTGTGAGCACATTCTACTTTTGAGACACACTGTCCGTGATTCCAGTGTGAGCACATTCTACTTTTGAGACACACTGTCCGTGATTCCAGTGTGAGCACATTCTACTTTTGAGACACACACTGTCCGTGATTCCAGTGTGAGCACATTCTACTTTTGAGACACAATGTCCGTGATTCCAGTGTGAGCACATTCTACTTTTGAGACACACTGTCCGTGATTCCAGTGTGAGCACATTCTACTTTTGAGACACACTGTCCGTGATTCCAGTGTGAGCACATTCTACTTTTGAGACACAATGTCCGTGATTCCAGTGTGAGCACATTCTACTTTTGAGACACACACTGTCCGTGATTCCAGTGTGAGCACATTCTACTTTTGAGACACACTGTCCGTGATTCCAGTGTGAGCACATTCTACTTTTGAGACACACATTGTTCGTGATTCCAGTGTGAGCACATTCTACTTTTGAGACACACACTGTCCGTGATTCCAGTGTGAGCACATTCTACTTTTGAGACACACATGTCCGTGATTCCAGTGTGAGCACATTCTACTTTTGAGACACAATGTCCGTGATTCCAGTGTGAGCACATTCTACTTTTGAGACACAATGTCCGTGATTCCAGTGTGAGCACATTCTACTTTTGAGACACACTGTCCGTGATTCCAGTGTGAGCACATTCTACTTTTGAGACACAATGTCCGTGATTCCAGTGTGAGCACATTCTACTTTTGAGACACACACTGTCCGTGATTCCAGTGTGAGCACATTCTACTTTTGAGACACACTGTCCGTGATTCCAGTGTGAGCACATTCTACTTTTGAGACACAATGTCCGTGATTCCAGTGTGAGCACATTCTACTTTTGAGACACACTGTCCGTGATTCCAGTGTGAGCACATTCTACTTTTGAGACACACTGTCCGTGATTCCAGTGTGAGCACATTCTACTTTTGAGACACACTGTCCGTGATTCCAGTGTGAGCACATTCTACTTTGAGACACAATGTCCGTGATTCCAGTGTGAGCACATTCTGCTTTTGAGACACACTGTCCGTGATTCCAGTGTGAGCACATTCTACTTTTGAGACACACTGTCCGTGATTCCAGTGTGAGCACATTCTACTTTTGAGACACAATGTCCGTGATTCCAGTGTGAGCACATTCTACTTTTGAGACACACTGTCCGTGATTCCAGTGTGAGCACATTCTACTTTTGAGACACACTGTCCGTGATTCCAGTGTGAGCACATTCTGCTTTTGAGACACACTGTCCGTGATTCCAGTGTGAGCACATTCTACTTTTGAGACACACTGTCCGTGATTCCAGTGTGAGCACATTCTACTTTTGAGACACACTGTCCGTGATTCCAGTGTGAGCACATTCTACTTTTGAGACACACTGTCCGTGATTCCAGTGTGAGCACATTCTACTTTTGAGACACACACTGTCCGTGATTCCAGTGTGAGCACATTCTACTTTTGAGACACACTGTCCGTGATTCCAGTGTGAGCACATTCTACTTTTGAGACACACATGTCCGTGATTCCAGTGTGAGCACATTCTACTTTTGAGACACACTGTCCGTGATTCCAGTGTGAGCACATTCTACTTTTGAGACACACTGTCCGTGATTCCAGTGTGAGCACATTCTACTTTTGAGACACAATGTCCGTGATTCCAGTGTGAGCACATTCTACTTTTGAGACACACTGTCCGTGATTCCAGTGTGAGCACATTCTACTTTTGAGACACACTGTCCGTGATTCCAGTGTGAGCACATTCTACTTTTGAGACACACACTGTCCGTGATTCCAGTGTGAGCACATTCTACTTTTGAGACACACTGTCCGTGATTCCAGTGTGAGCACATTCTACTTTTGAGACACACAATGTCCGTGATTCCAGTGTGAGCACATTCTACTTTTGAGACACACTGTCCGTGATTCCAGTGTGAGCACATTCTACTTTTGAGACACACTGTCCGTGATTCCAGTGTGAGCACATTCTACTTTTGAGACACACTGTCCGTGATTCCAGTGTGAGCACATTCTACTTTTGAGACACACTGTCCGTGATTCCAGTGTGAGCACATTCTACTTTTGAGACACAATGTCCGTGATTCCAGTGTGAGCACATTCTACTTTTGAGACACACACTGTCCGTGATTCCAGTGTGAGCACATTCTACTTTTGAGACACAATGTCCGTGATTCCAGTGTGAGCACATTCTACTTTTGAGACACACATGTCCGTGATTCCAGTGTGAGCACATTCTACTTTTGAGACACACTGTCCGTGATTCCAGTGTGAGCACATTCTACTTTTGAGACACACATGTCCGTGATTCCAGTGTGAGCACATTCTACTTTTGAGACACACACTGTCCGTGATTCCAGTGTGAGCACATTCTACTTTTGAGACACACTGTCCGTGATTCCAGTGTGAGCACATTCTACTTTTGAGACACAATGTCCGTGATTCCAGTGTGAGCACATTCTACTTTTGAGACACACTGTCCGTGATTCCAGTGTGAGCACATTCTACTTTTGAGACACACACTGTCCGTGATTCCAGTGTGAGCACATTCTACTTTTGAGACACACTGTCCGTGATTCCAGTGTGAGCACATTCTACTTTTGAGACACAATGTCCGTGATTCCAGTGTGAGCACATTCTACTTTTGAGACACAATGTCCGTGATTCCAGTGTGAGCACATTCTACTTTTGAGACACACTGTCCGTGATTCCAGTGTGAGCACATTCTACTTTTGAGACACAATGTCCGTGATTCCAGTGTGAGCACATTCTACTTTTGAGACACAATGTCCGTGATTCCAGTGTGAGCACATTCTACTTTTGAGACACACTGTCCGTGATTCCAGTGTGAGCACATTCTACTTTTGAGACACACTGTCCGTGATTCCAGTGTGAGCACATTCTACTTTTGAGACACACACTGTCCGTGATTCCAGTGTGAGCACATTCTACTTTTGAGACACACAATGTCCGTGATTCCAGTGTGAGCACATTCTACTTTTGAGACACACTGTCCGTGATTCCAGTGTGAGCACATTCTACTTTTGAGACACACTGTCCGTGATTCCAGTGTGAGCACATTCTACTTTTGAGACACACACTGTCCGTGATTCCAGTGTGAGCACATTCTACTTTTGAGACACACTGTCCGTGATTCCAGTGTGAGCACATTCTACTTTTGAGACACACTGTCCGTGATTCCAGTGTGAACACATTCTACTTTTGAGACACACTGTCCGTGATTCCAGTGTGAGCACATTCTACTTTTGAGACACAATGTCCGTGATTCCAGTGTGAGCACATTCTACTTTTGAGACACAATGTCCGTGATTCCAGTGTGAGCACATTCTACTTTTGAGACACAATGTCCGTGATTCCAGTGTGAGCACATTCTACTTTTGAGACACACAATGTCCGTGATTCCAGTGTGAGCACATTCTACTTTTGAGACACACTGTCCGTGATTCCAGTGTGAGCACATTCTACTTTTGAGACACACTGTCCGTGATTCCAGTGTGAGCACATTCTACTTTTGAGACACACTGTCCGTGATTCCAGTGTGAGCACATTCTACTTTTGAGACACACTGTCCGTGATTCCAGTGTGAGCACATTCTACTTTTGAGACACACTGTCCGTGATTCCAGTGTGAGCACATTCTACTTTTGAGACACACTGTCCGTGATTCCAGTGTGAGCACATTCTACTTTTGAGACACAATGTCCGTGATTCCAGTGTGAGCACATTCTACTTTTGAGACACACTGTCCGTGATTCCAGTGTGAGCACATTCTACTTTTGAGACACACATGTCCGTGATTCCAGTGTGAGCACATTCTACTTTTGAGACACACACTGTCCGTGATTCCAGTGTGAGCACATTCTACTTTTGAGACACAATGTCCGTGATTCCAGTGTGAGCACATTCTACTTTTGAGACACACATGTCCGTGATTCCAGTGTGAGCACATTCTACTTTTGAGACACACTGTCCGTGATTCCAGTGTGAGCACATTCTACTTTTGAGACACACAATGTCCGTGATTCCAGTGTGAACACATTCTACTTTTGAGACACACTGTCTGTGATTACAGTGTGAGCACATTCTACTTCTGAGACACAATGTCCGTGATTCCAGTGTGAGCACATTCTACTTTTGAGACACAATGTCCGTGATTCCAGCGTGAGCACATTCTTCTTTTGAGACACACTGTCCGTGATTCCAGTGTGAGCACATTCTACTTTTGAGACACACTGTCCGTGATTCCAGTGTGAGCACATTCTACTTTTGAGACACACTGTCCGTGATTCCAGTGTGAGCACATTCTACTTTTGAGACACAATGTCCGTGATTCCAGTGTGAGCACATTCTACTTTTGAGACACAATGTCCGTGATTCCAGTGTGAGCACATTCTACTTTTGAGACACACTGTCCGTGATTCCAGTGTGAGCACATTCTACTTTTGAGACACAATGTCCGTGATTCCAGTGTGAGCACATTCTACTTTTGAGACACAATGTCCGTGATTCCAGTGTGAGCACATTCTACTTTTGAGACACAATGTCCGTGATTCCAGTGTGAGCACATTCTACTTTTGAGACACACATGTCCGTGATTCCAGTGTGAGCACATTCTACTTTTGAGACACACTGTCCGTGATTCCAGTGTGAGCACATTCTACTTTTGAGACACACATGTCCGTGATTCCAGTGTGAGCACATTCTACTTTTGAGACACACATGTCCGTGATTCCAGTGTGAGCACATTCTACTTTTGAGACACACTGTCCGTGATTCCAGTGTGAGCACATTCTACTTTTGAGACACACTGTCCGTGATTCCAGTGTGAGCACATTCTACTTTTGAGACACACTGTCCGTGATTCCAGTGTGAGCACATTCTACTTTTGAGACACACTGTCCGTGATTCCAGTGTGAGCACATTCTACTTTTGAGACACAACTGTCCGTGATTCCAGTGTGAGCACATTCTACTTTTGAGACACACACTGTCCGTGATTCCAGTGTGAGCACATTCTACTTTTGAGACACAATGTCCGTGATTCCAGTGTGAGCACATTCTACTTTTGAGACACACACTGTCCGTGATTCCAGTGTGAGCACATTCTACTTTTGAGACACACTGTCCGTGATTCCAGTGTGAGCACATTCTACTTTTGAGACACAATGTCCGTGATTCCAGTGTGAGCACATTCTACTTTTGAGACACAATGTCCGTGATTCCAGTGTGAGCACATTCTACTTTTGAGACACACTGTCCGTGATTCCAGTGTGAGCACATTCTACTTTTGAGACACACTGTCCGTGATTCCAGTGTGAGCACATTCTACTTTTGAGACACACACTGTCCGTGATTCCAGTGTGAGCACATTCTACTTTTGAGACACACTGTCCGTGATTCCAGTGTGAGCACATTCTACTTTTGAGACACACAATGTCCGTGATTCCAGTGTGAGCACATTCTACTTTTGAGACACACTGTCCGTGATTCCAGTGTGAGCACATTCTACTTTTGAGACACACTGTCCGTGATTCCAGTGTGAGCACATTCTACTTTTGAGACACAATGTCCGTGATTCCAGTGTGAGCACATTCTACTTTTGAGACACACTGTCCGTGATTCCAGTGTGAGCACATTCTACTTTTGAGACACACTGTCCGTGATTCCAGTGTGAGCACATTCTACTTTTGAGACACACTGTCCGTGATTCCAGTGTGAGCACATTCTACTTTTGAGACACACTGTCCGTGATTCCAGTGTGAGCACATTCTACTTTTGAGACACACAGGTCCGTGATTCCAGTGTGAGCACATTCTACTTTTGAGACACACTGTCCGTGATTCCAGTGTGAGCACATTCTACTTTTGAGACACACACTGTCCGTGATTCCAGTGTGAGCACATTCTACTTTTGAGACACACTGTCCGTGATTCCAGTGTGAGCACATTCTACTTTTGAGACACAATGTCCGTGATTCCAGTGTGAGCACATTCTACTTTTGAGACACACTGTCCGTGATTCCAGTGTGAGCACATTCTACTTTTGAGACACACTGTCCGTGATTCCAGTGTGAGCACATTCTACTTTTGAGACACAATGTCCGTGATTCCAGTGTGAGCACATTCTACTTTTGAGACACACTGTCCGTGATTCCAGTGTGAGCACATTCTACTTTTGAGACACACAATGTCCGTGATTCCAGTGTGAGCACATTCTACTTTTGAGACACACTGTCCGTGATTCCAGTGTGAGCACATTCTACTTTTGAGAAACACAATGTCCGTGATTCCAGTGTGAGCACATTCTACTTTTGAGACACACAATGTCCGTGATTCCAGTGTGAGCACATTCTACTTTTGAGACACACTGTCCGTGATTCCAGTGTGAGCACATTCTACTTTTGAGACACACAATGTCCGTGATTCCAGTGTGAGCACATTCTACTTTTGAGACACACACTGTCCGTGATTCCAGTGTGAGCACATTCTACTTTTGAGACACACTGTCCGTGATTCCAGTGTGAGCACATTCTACTTTTGAGACACACTGTCCGTGATTCCAGTGTGAGCACATTCTACTTTTGAGACACACTGTCCGTGATTCCAGTGTGAGCACATTCTACTTTTGAGACACACAGGTCCGTGATTCCAGTGTGAGCACATTCTACTTTTGAGACACAATGTCCGTGATTCCAGTGTGAGCACATTCTACTTTTGAGACACAATGTCCGTGATTCCAGTGTGAGCACATTCTACTTTTGAGACACAATGTCCGTGATTCCAGTGTGAGCACATTCTACTTTTGAGACACAATGTCCGTGATTCCAGTGTGAGCACATTCTACTTTTGAGACACACTGTCCGTGATTCCAGTGTGAGCACATTCTACTTTTGAGACACACACTGTCCGTGATTCCAGTGTGAGCACATTCTACTTTTGAGACACACTGTCCGTGATTCCAGTGTGAGCACATTCTACTTTTGAGACACACTGTCCGTGATTCCAGTGTGAGCACATTCTACTTTTGAGACACACTGTCCGTGATTCCAGTGTGAGCACATTCTACTTTTGAGACACACACTGTCCGTGATTCCAGTGTGAGCACATTCTACTTTTGAGACACAATGTCCGTGATTCCAGTGTGAGCACATTCTACTTTTGAGACACACTGTCCGTGATTCCAGTGTGAGCACATTCTACTTTTGAGACACACTGTCCGTGATTCCAGTGTGAGCACATTCTACTTTTGAGACACAATGTCCGTGATTCCAGTGTGAGCACATTCTACTTTTGAGACACAATGTCCGTGATTCCAGTGTGAGCACATTCTACTTTTGAGACACACAATGTCCGTGATTCCAGTGTGAGCACATTCTACTTTTGAGACACACTGTCCGTGATTCCAGTGTGAGCACATTCTACTTTTGAGACACAATGTCCGTGATTCCAGTGTGAGCACATTCTACTTTTGAGACACACTGTCCGTGATTCCAGTGTGAGCACATTCTACTTTTGAGACACACTGTCCGTGATTCCAGTGTGAGCACATTCTACTTTTGAGACACACTGTCCGTGATTCCAGTGTGAGCACATTCTACTTTTGAGACACACTGTCCGTGATTCCAGTGTGAGCACATTCTACTTTTGAGACACACAATGTCCGTGATTCCAGTGTGAGCACATTCTACTTTTGAGACACACTGTCCGTGATTCCAGTGTGAGCACATTCTACTTTTGAGACACACATGTCCGTGATTCCAGTGTGAGCACATTCTACTTTTGAGACACACTGTCCGTGATTCCAGTGTGAGCACATTCTACTTTTGAGACACACTGTCCGTGATTCCAGTGTGAGCACATTCTACTTTTGAGACACACATGTCCGTGATTCCAGTGTGAGCACATTCTACTTTTGAGACACACTGTCCGTGATTCCAGTGTGAGCACATTCTACTTTTGAGACACAATGTCCGTGATTCCAGTGTGAGCACATTCTACTTTTGAGACACAATGTCCGTGATTCCAGTGTGAGCACATTCTACTTTTGAGACACACTGTCCGTGATTCCAGTGTGAGCACATTCTACTTTTGAGACACAATGTCCGTGATTCCAGTGTGAGCACATTCTACTTTTGAGACACACAATGTCCGTGATTCCAGTGTGAGCACATTCTACTTTTGAGACACACTGTCCGTGATTCCAGTGTGAGCACATTCTACTTTTGAGACACACTGTCCGTGATTCCAGTGTGAGCACATTCTACTTTTGAGACACACTGTCCGTGATTCCAGTGTGAGCACATTCTACTTTTGAGACACACTGTCCGTGATTCCAGTGTGAGCACATTCTACTTTTGAGACACACTGTCCGTGATTCCAGTGTGAGCACATTCTACTTTTGAGACACACTGTCGTGATTCCAGTGTGAGCACATTCTACTTTTGAGACACACTGTCCGTGATTCCAGTGTGAGCACATTCTACTTTTGAGACACACAATGTCCGTGATTCCAGTGTGAGCACATTCTACTTTTGAGACACACTGTCCGTGATTCCAGTGTGAGCACATTCTACTTTTGAGACACACAGTGTCCGTGATTCCAGTGTGAGCACATTCTACTTTTGAGACACACAATGTCCGTGATTCCAGTGTGAGCACATTCTACTTTTGAGACACACTGTCCGTGATTCCAGTGTGAGCACATTCTACTTTTGAGACACACAATGTCCGTGATTCCAGTGTGAGCACATTCTACTTTTGAGACACACACTGTCCGTGATTCCAGTGTGAGCACATTCTACTTTTGAGAACACAATGTCCGTGATTCCAGTGTGAGCACATTCTACTTTTGAGACACAATGTCCGTGATTCCAGTGTGAGCACATTCTACTTTTGAGACACACTGTCCGTGATTCCAGTGTGAGCACATTCTACTTTTGAGACACACAATGTCCGTGATTCCAGTGTGAGCACATTCTACTTTTGAGACACAACTGTCCGTGATTCCAGTGTGAGCACATTCTACTTTTGAGACACACTGTCCGTGATTCCAGTGTGAGCACATTCTACTTTTGAGACACAATGTCCGTGATTCCAGTGTGAACACATTCTACTTTTGAGACACAATGTCCGTGATTCCAGTGTGAGCACATTCTACTTTTGAGACACACACTGTCCGTGATTCCAGTGTGAACACATTCTACTTTGAGACACAATGTCCGTGATTCCAGTGTGAACACATTCTACTTTTGAGACACAATGTCCATGATTCCAGTGTGAGCACATTCTACTTTTGAGACACAATGTCCGTGATTCCAGTGTGAACACATTCTACTTTTGAGACACACACTGTCCGTGATTCCAGTGTGAGCACATTCTACTTTTGAGACACACACTGTCCGTGATTCCAGTGTGAGCACATTCTACTTTTGAGACACATACTGTCCGTGATTCCAGTGTGAGCACATTCTACTTTTGAGACACACTGTCCGTGATTCCAGTGTGAGCACATTCTACTTTTGAGACACACACTGTCCGTGATTCCAGTGTGAGCACATTCTACTTTTGAGACACAATGTCCGTGATTCCAGTGTGAGCACATTCTACTTTTGAGACACAATGTCCGTGATTCCAGTGTGAGCACATTCTACTTTTGAGACACACTGTCCGTGATTCCAGTGTGAGCACATTCTACTTTTGAGACACAATGTCCGTGATTCCAGTGTGAGCACATTCTACTTTTGAGACACACACTGTCCGTGATTCCAGTGTGAGCACATTCTACTTTTGAGACACACACTGTCCGTGATTCCAGTGTGAGCACATTCTACTTTTGAGACACAATGTCCGTGATTCCAGTGTGAGCACATTCTACTTTTGAGACACAATGTCCATGATTCCAGTGTGAGCACATTCTACTTTTGAGACACACTGTCCGTGATTCCAGTGTGAGCACATTCTACTTTTGAGACACACAATGTCCGTGATTCCAGTGTGAGCACATTCTACTTTTGAGACACACTGTCCGTGATTCCAGTGTGAGCACATTCTACTTTTGAGACACACAATGTCCGTGATTCCAGTGTGAGCACATTCTACTTTTGAGACACACACTGTCCGTGATTCCAGTGTGAGCACATTCTACTTTTGAGACACACAATGTCCGTGATTCCAGTGTGAGCACATTCTACTTTTGAGACACACTGTCCGTGATTCCAGTGTGAGCACATTCTACTTTTGAGACACACACTGTCCGTGATTCCAGTGTGAGCACATTCTACTTTTGAGACACACTGTCCGTGATTCCAGTGTGAGCACATTCTACTTTTGAGACACACTGTCCGTGATTCCAGTGTGAGCACATTCTACTTTTGAGACACACAATGTCCGTGATTCCAGTGTGAGCACATTCTACTTTTGAGACACACTGTCCGTGATTCCAGTGTGAGCACATTCTACTTTTGAGACACAATGTCCGTGATTCCAGTGTGAGCACATTCTACTTTTGAGACACACTGTCCGTGATTCCAGTGTGAGCACATTCTACTTTTGAGACACACTGTCCGTGATTCCAGTGTGAGCACATTCTACTTTTGAGACACACTGTCCGTGATTCCAGTGTGAGCACATTCTACTTTTGAGACACACTGTCCGTGATTCCAGTGTGAGCACATTCTACTTTTGAGACACAATGTCCGTGATTCCAGTGTGAGCACATTCTACTTTTGAGACACACAATGTCCGTGATTCCAGTGTGAGCACATTCTACTTTTGAGAAACACTGTCCTGATTCCAGTGTGAGCACATTCTACTTTTGAGACACACTGTCCGTGATTCCAGTGTGAACACATTCTACTTTTGAGACACACTGTCCGTGATTCCAGTGTGAGCACATTCTACTTTTGAGACACACTGTCCGTGATTCCAGTTTGAGCACATTCTGCTTTTGAGACACACTGTGCGTGATTCCAGTGTGAGCACATTCTACTTTTGAGACACACTGTCCGTGATTCCAGTGTGAGCACATTCTACTTTTGAGACACACAATGTCCATGATTCCAGTGTGAGCACATTCTACTTTTGAGTAACACTGTCCGTGATTCCAGTGTGAGCACATTCTACTTTTGAGACACATTGTCCGTGATTCCAGTGTGAGCACATTCTACTTTTGAGACACACACTGTCCGTGATTCCAGTGTGAGCACATTCTACTTTTTAGAAACACAATGTCCGTGATTCCAGTGTGAGCACAGTCTACTTTTGAGAAACACAATGTCCATGATTCCTGTGTAAGCACATTCTACTTTTAAGACACACTGTCCGTGATTCCAGTTTGAGCACATTCTACTTTTGAGACACACAATGTCCGTGATTCCAGTGTGAGCACATTCTACTTTTGAGACACACTGTCCGTGATTCCAGTGTGAGCACATTCTACTTTTGAGACACACTGTCCGTGATTCCAGTGTGAGCACATTCTACTTTTGAGACACAATGTCCGTGATTCCAGTGTGAGCACATTCTACTTTTGAGACACACACTGTCCGTGATTCCAGTGTGAGCACATTCTACTTTTGAGACACAATGTCCGTGATTCCAGTGTGAGCACATTCTACTTTTGAGACACAATGTCCGTGATTCCAGTGTGAGCACATTCTACTTTTGAGACACACATGTCCGTGATTCCAGTGTGAGCACATTCTACTTTTGAGACACAATGTCCGTGATTCCAGTGTGAGCACATTCTACTTTTGAGACACACTGTCCGTGATTCCAGTGTGAGCACATTCTACTTTTGAGACACACTGTCCGTGATTCCAGTGTGAGCACATTCTACTTTTGAGACACACTGTCCGTGATTCCAGTGTGAGCACATTCTACTTTTGAGACACACTGTCCGTGATTCCAGTGTGAGCACATTCTACTTTTGAGACACACACTGTCCGTGATTCCAGTGTGAGCACATTCTACTTTTGAGACACAATGTCCGTGATTCCAGTGTGAGCACATTCTACTTTTGAGACACAATGTCCGTGATTCCAGTGTGAGCACATTCTACTTTTGAGACACACACTGTCCGTGATTCCAGTGTGAGCACATTCTACTTTTGAGACACAATGTCCGTGATTCCAGTGTGAGCACATTCTACTTTTGAGACACAATGTCCGTGATTCCAGTGTGAGCACATTCTACTTTTGAGACACACACTGTCCGTGATTCCAGTGTGAGCACATTCTACTTTTGAGACACACACTGTCCGTGATTCCAGTGTGAGCACATTCTACTTTTGAGACACAACTGTCCGTGATTCCAGTGTGAGCACATTCTACTTTTGAGACACAATGTCCGTGATTCCAGTGTGAGCACATTCTACTTTTGAGACACACACTGTCCGTGATTCCAGTGTGAGCACATTCTACTTTTGAGACACAATGTCCGTGATTCCAGTGTGAGCACATTCTACTTTTGAGACACACTGTCCGTGATTCCAGTGTGAGCACATTCTACTTTTGAGACACAATGTCCGTGATTCCAGTGTGAGCACATTCTACTTTTGAGACACACTGTCCGTGATTCCAGTGTGAGCACATTCTACTTTTGAGACACAATGTCCGTGATTCCAGTGTGAGCACATTCTACTTTTGAGACACACTGTCCGTGATTCCAGTGTGAGCACATTCTACTTTTGAGACACAATGTCCGTGATTCCAGTGTGAGCACATTCTACTTTTGAGACACAATGTCCGTGATTCCAGTGTGAGCACATTCTACTTTTGAGACACACTGTCCGTGATTCCAGTGTGAGCACATTCTACTTTTGAGACACACTGTCCGTGATTCCAGTGTGAGCACATTCTACTTTTGAGACACACTGTCCGTGATTCCAGTGTGAGCACATTCTACTTTTGAGACACACTGTCCGTGATTCCAGTGTGAGCACATTCTACTTTTGAGACACAATGTCCGTGATTCCAGTGTGAGCACATTCTACTTTTGAGACACACTGTCCGTGATTCCAGTGTGAGCACATTCTACTTTTGAGACACAATGTCCGTGATTCCAGTGTGAGCACATTCTACTTTTGAGACACACTGTCCGTGATTCCAGTGTGAGCACATTCTACTTTTGAGACACACAATGTCCGTGATTCCAGTGTGAGCACATTCTACTTTTGAGACACACTGTCCGTGATTCCAGTGTGAGCACATTCTACTTTTGAGACACACTGTCCGTGATTCCAGTGTGAGCACATTCTACTTTTGAGACACACTGTCCGTGATTCCAGTGTGAGCACATTCTACTTTTGAGACACACTGTCCGTGATTCCAGTGTGAGCACATTCTACTTTTGAGACACAATGTCCGTGATTCCAGTGTGAGCACATTCTACTTTTGAGACACACTGTCCGTGATTCCAGTGTGAGCACATTCTACTTTTGAGACACAATGTCCGTGATTCCAGTGTGAGCACATTCTACTTTTGAGACACACTGTCCGTGATTCCAGTGTGAGCACATTCTACTTTTGAGACACACTGTCCGTGATTCCAGTGTGAGCACATTCTACTTTTGAGACACACTGTCCGTGATTCCAGTGTGAGCACATTCTACTTTTGAGACACACTGTCCGTGATTCCAGTGTGAGCACATTCTACTTTTGAGACACAATGTCCGTGATTCCAGTGTGAGCACATTCTACTTTTGAGACACACAATGTCCGTGATTCCAGTGTGAGCACATTCTACTTTTGAGACACACTGTCCGTGATTCCAGTGTGAGCACATTCTACTTTTGAGACACACTGTCCGTGATTCCAGTGTGAGCACATTCTACTTTTGAGACACACTGTCCGTGATTCCAGTGTGAGCACATTCTACTTTTGAGACACACTGTCCGTGATTCCAGTGTGAGCACATTCTACTTTTGAGACACACTGTCCGTGATTCCAGTGTGAGCACATTCTACTTTTGAGACACACTGTCCGTGATTCCAGTGTGAGCACATTCTACTTTTGAGACACACTGTCCGTGATTCCAGTGTGAGCACATTCTACTTTTGAGACACACTGTCCGTGATTCCAGTGTGAGCACATTCTACTTTTGAGACACACTGTCCGTGATTCCAGTGTGAGCACATTCTACTTTTGAGACACACAATGTCCGTGATTCCAGTGTGAGCACATTCTACTTTTGAGACACAATGTCCGTGATTCCAGTGTGAGCACATTCTACTTTTGAGACACAATGTCCGTGATTCCAGTGTGAGCACATTCTACTTTTGAGACACACTGTCCGTGATTCCAGTGTGAGCACATTCTACTTTTGAGACACACTGTCCGTGATTCCAGTGTGAGCACATTCTACTTTTGAGACACACTGTCCGTGATTCCAGTGTGAGCACATTCTACTTTTGAGACACACTGTCCGTGATTCCAGTGTGAGCACATTCTACTTTTGAGACACACACTGTCCGTGATTCCAGTGTGAGCACATTCTACTTTTGAGACACACTGTCCGTGATTCCAGTGTGAGCACATTCTACTTTTGAGACACACTGTCCGTGATTCCAGTGTGAGCACATTCTACTTTTGAGACACACTGTCCGTGATTCCAGTGTGAGCACATTCTACTTTTGAGACACACTGTCCGTGATTCCAGTGTGAGCACATTCTACTTTTGAGACACAATGTCCGTGATTCCAGTGTGAGCACATTCTACTTTTGAGACACACAATGTCCGTGATTCCAGTGTGAGCACATTCTACTTTTGAGACACACTGTCCGTGATTCCAGTGTGAGCACATTCTACTTTTGAGACACAATGTCCGTGATTCCAGTGTGAGCACATTCTACTTTTGAGACACACTGTCCGTGATTCCAGTGTGAGCACATTCTACTTTTGAGACACACTGTCCGTGATTCCAGTGTGAGCACATTCTACTTTTGAGACACACAATGTCCGTGATTCCAGTGTGAGCACATTCTACTTTTGAGACACACTGTCCGTGATTCCAGTGTGAGCACATTCTACTTTTGAGACACACTGTCCGTGATTCCAGTGTGAGCACATTCTACTTTTGAGACACAATGTCCGTGATTCCAGTGTGAGCACATTCTACTTTTGAGACACACTGTCCGTGATTCCAGTGTGAGCACATTCTACTTTTGAGACACACTGTCCGTGATTCCAGTGTGAGCACATTCTACTTTTGAGACACACTGTCCGTGATTCCAGTGTGAGCACATTCTACTTTTGAGACACAATGTCCGTGATTCCAGTGTGAGCACATTCTACTTTTGAGACACACTGTCCGTGATTCCAGTGTGAGCACATTCTACTTTTGAGACACAATGTCCGTGATTCCAGTGTGAGCACATTCTACTTTTGAGACACAATGTCCGTGATTCCAGTGTGAGCACATTCTACTTTTGAGACACACTGTCCGTGATTCCAGTGTGAGCACATTCTACTTTTGAGACACACTGTCCGTGATTCCAGTGTGAGCACATTCTACTTTTGAGACACACTGTCCGTGATTCCAGTGTGAGCACATTCTACTTTTGAGACACAATGTCCGTGATTCCAGTGTGAGCACATTCTACTTTTGAGACACACAATGTCCGTGATTCCAGTGTGAGCACATTCTACTTTTGAGACACACTGTCCGTGATTCCAGTGTGAGCACATTCTACTTTTGAGACACACTGTCCGTGATTCCAGTGTGAGCACATTCTACTTTTGAGACACACTGTCCGTGATTCCAGTGTGAGCACATTCTACTTTTGAGACACACTGTCCGTGATTCCAGTGTGAGCACATTCTACTTTTGAGACACACTGTCCGTGATTCCAGTGTGAGCACATTCTACTTTTGAGACACACTGTCCGTGATTCCAGTGTGAGCACATTCTACTTTTGAGACACACTGTCCGTGATTCCAGTGTGAGCACATTCTACTTTTGAGACACACATGTCCGTGATTCCAGTGTGAGCACATTCTACTTTTGAGACACACTGTCCGTGATTCCAGTGTGAGCACATTCTACTTTTGAGACACACATGTCCGTGATTCCAGTGTGAGCACATTCTACTTTTGAGACACACAATGTCCGTGATTCCAGTGTGAGCACATTCTACTTTTGAGACACACTGTCCGTGATTCCAGTGTGAGCACATTCTACTTTTGAGACACACTGTCCGTGATTCCAGTGTGAGCACATTCTACTTTTGAGACACACTGTCCGTGATTCCAGTGTGAGCACATTCTACTTTTGAGACACACAATGTCCGTGATTCCAGTGTGAGCACATTCTACTTTTGAGACACACTGTCCGTGATTCCAGTGTGAGCACATTCTACTTTTGAGACACACTGTCCGTGATTCCAGTGTGAGCACATTCTACTTTTGAGACACACTGTCCGTGATTCCAGTGTGAGCACATTCTACTTTTGAGACACACTGTCCGTGATTCCAGTGTGAGCACATTCTACTTTTGAGACACAATGTCCGTGATTCCAGTGTGAGCACATTCTACTTTTGAGACACACTGTCCGTGATTCCAGTGTGAGCACATTCTACTTTTGAGACACACTGTCCGTGATTCCAGTGTGAGCACATTCTACTTTTGAGACACACTGTCCGTGATTCCAGTGTGAGCACATTCTACTTTTGAGACACACTGTCCGTGATTCCAGTGTGAGCACATTCTACTTTTGAGACACACTGTCCGTGATTCCAGTGTGAGCACATTCTACTTTTGAGACACACTGTCCGTGATTCCAGTGTGAGCACATTCTACTTTTGAGACACACTGTCCGTGATTCCAGTGTGAGCACATTCTACTTTTGAGACACACTGTCCGTGATTCCAGTGTGAGCACATTCTACTTTTGAGACACACAATGTCCGTGATTCCAGTGTGAGCACATTCTACTTTTGAGACACACTGTCCGTGATTCCAGTGTGAGCACATTCTACTTTTGAGACACACTGTCCGTGATTCCAGTGTGAGCACATTCTACTTTTGAGACACACATGTCCGTGATTCCAGTGTGAGCACATTCTACTTTTGAGACACAATGTCCGTGATTCCAGTGTGAGCACATTCTACTTTTGAGACACACTGTCCGTGATTCCAGTGTGAGCACATTCTACTTTTGAGACACACTGTCCGTGATTCCAGTGTGAGCACATTCTACTTTTGAGACACACTGTCCGTGATTCAGTGTGAGCACATTCTACTTTTGAGACACAATGTCCGTGATTCCAGTGTGAGCACATTCTACTTTTGAGACACACTGTCCGTGATTCCAGTGTGAGCACATTCTACTTTTGAGACACACTGTCCGTGATTCCAGTGTGAGCACATTCTACTTTTGAGACACACTGTCCGTGATTCCAGTGTGAGCACATTCTACTTTTGAGACACACTGTCCGTGATTCCAGTGTGAGCACATTCTACTTTTGAGACACACATGTCCGTGATTCCAGTGTGAGCACATTCTACTTTTGAGACACAATGTCCGTGATTCCAGTGTGAGCACATTCTACTTTTGAGACACACATGTCCGTGATTCCAGTGTGAGCACATTCTACTTTTGAGACACACTGTCCGTGATTCCAGTGTGAGCACATTCTACTTTTGAGACACACTGTCCGTGATTCCAGTGTGAGCACATTCTACTTTTGAGACACACTGTCCGTGATTCCAGTGTGAGCACATTCTACTTTTGAGACACAATGTCCGTGATTCCAGTGTGAGCACATTCTACTTTTGAGACACACTGTCCGTGATTCCAGTGTGAGCACATTCTACTTTTGAGACACACTGTCCGTGATTCCAGTGTGAGCACATTCTACTTTTGAGACACACTGTCCGTGATTCCAGTGTGAGCACATTCTACTTTTGAGACACACTGTCCGTGATTCCAGTGTGAGCACATTCTACTTTTGAGACACACATGTCCGTGATTCCAGTGTGAGCACATTCTACTTTTGAGACACACATGTCCGTGATTCCAGTGTGAGCACATTCTACTTTTGAGACACACATGTCCGTGATTCCAGTGTGAGCACATTCTACTTTTGAGACACACTGTCCGTGATTCCAGTGTGAGCACATTCTACTTTTGAGACACAATGTCCGTGATTCCAGTGTGAGCACATTCTACTTTTGAGACACACTGTCCGTGATTCCAGTGTGAGCACATTCTACTTTTGAGACACACTGTCCGTGATTCCAGTGTGAGCACATTCTACTTTTGAGACACAATGTCCGTGATTCCAGTGTGAGCACATTCTACTTTTGAGACACACTGTCCGTGATTCCAGTGTGAGCACATTCTACTTTTGAGACACACTGTCCGTGATTCCAGTGTGAGCACATTCTACTTTTGAGACACACTGTCCGTGATTCCAGTGTGAGCACATTCTACTTTTGAGACACACTGTCCGTGATTCCAGTGTGAGCACATTCTACTTTTGAGACACACTGTCCGTGATTCCAGTGTGAGCACATTCTACTTTTGAGACACACTGTCCGTGATTCCAGTGTGAGCACATTCTACTTTTGAGACACACTGTCCGTGATTCCAGTGTGAGCACATTCTACTTTTGAGACACAATGTCCGTGATTCCAGTGTGAGCACATTCTACTTTTGAGACACACTGTCCGTGATTCCAGTGTGAGCACATTCTACTTTTGAGACACACTGTCCGTGATTCCAGTGTGAGCACATTCTACTTTTGAGACACACTGTCCGTGATTCCAGTGTGAGCACATTCTACTTTTGAGACACAATGTCCGTGATTCCAGTGTGAGCACATTCTACTTTTGAGACACACTGTCCGTGATTCCAGTGTGAGCACATTCTACTTTTGAGACACACTGTCCGTGATTCCAGTGTGAGCACATTCTACTTTTGAGACACACATGTCCGTGATTCCAGTGTGAGCACATTCTACTTTTGAGACACACTGTCCGTGATTCCAGTGTGAGCACATTCTACTTTTGAGACACACATGTCCGTGATTCCAGTGTGAGCACATTCTACTTTTGAGACACACTGTCCGTGATTCCAGTGTGAGCACATTCTACTTTTGAGACACACTGTCCGTGATTCCAGTGTGAGCACATTCTACTTTTGAGACACACTGTCCGTGATTCCAGTGTGAGCACATTCTACTTTTGAGACACAATGTCCGTGATTCCAGTGTGAGCACATTCTACTTTTGAGACACACATGTCCGTGATTCCAGTGTGAGCACATTCTACTTTTGAGACACACTGTCCGTGATTCCAGTGTGAGCACATTCTACTTTTGAGACACACTGTCCGTGATTCCAGTGTGAGCACATTCTACTTTTGAGACACACTGTCCGTGATTCCAGTGTGAGCACATTCTACTTTTGAGACACACTGTCCGTGATTCCAGTGTGAGCACATTCTACTTTTGAGACACACTGTCCGTGATTCCAGTGTGAGCACATTCTACTTTTGAGACACACTGTCCGTGATTCCAGTGTGAGCACATTCTACTTTTGAGACACACTGTCCGTGATTCCAGTGTGAGCACATTCTACTTTTGAGACACACTGTCCGTGATTCCAGTGTGAGCACATTCTACTTTTGAGACACACTGTCCGTGATTCCAGTGTGAGCACATTCTACTTTTGAGACACAATGTCCGTGATTCCAGTGTGAGCACATTCTACTTTTGAGACACACAATGTCCGTGATTCCAGTGTGAGCACATTCTACTTTTGAGACACACTGTCCGTGATTCCAGTGTGAGCACATTCTACTTTTGAGACACACTGTCCGTGATTCCAGTGTGAGCACATTCTACTTTTGAGACACACTGTCCGTGATTCCAGTGTGAGCACATTCTACTTTTGAGACACACTGTCCGTGATTCCAGTGTGAGCACATTCTACTTTTGAGACACACTGTCCGTGATTCCAGTGTGAGCACATTCTACTTTTGAGACACACTGTCCGTGATTCCAGTGTGAGCACATTCTACTTTTGAGACACACTGTCCGTGATTCCAGTGTGAGCACATTCTACTTTTGAGACACACAGGTCCGTGATTCCAGTGTGAGCACATTCTACTTTTGAGACACACTGTCCGTGATTCCAGTGTGAGCACATTCTACTTTTGAGACACACTGTCCGTGATTCCAGTGTGAGCACATTCTACTTTTGAGACACAATGTCCGTGATTCCAGTGTGAGCACATTCTACTTTTGAGACACACTGTCCGTGATTCCAGTGTGAGCACATTCTACTTTTGAGACACACTGTCCGTGATTCCAGTGTGAGCACATTCTACTTTTGAGACACACTGTCCGTGATTCCAGTGTGAGCACATTCTACTTTTGAGACACACTGTCCGTGATTCCAGTGTGAGCACATTCTACTTTTGAGACACACACTGTCCGTGATTCCAGTGTGAGCACATTCTACTTTTGAGACACACTGTCCGTGATTCCAGTGTGAGCACATTCTACTTTTGAGACACACTGTCCGTGATTCCAGTGTGAGCACATTCTACTTTTGAGACACACTGTCCGTGATTCCAGTGTGAGCACATTCTACTTTTGAGACACACTGTCCGTGATTCCAGTGTGAGCACATTCTACTTTTGAGACACACTGTCCGTGATTCCAGTGTGAGCACATTCTACTTTTGAGACACACTGTCCGTGATTCCAGTGTGAGCACATTCTACTTTTGAGACACAATGTCCGTGATTCCAGTGTGAGCACATTCTACTTTTGAGACACACAATGTCCGTGATTCCAGTGTGAGCACATTCTACTTTTGAGACACACTGTCCGTGATTCCAGTGTGAGCACATTCTACTTTTGAGACACACTGTCCGTGATTCCAGTGTGAGCACATTCTACTTTTGAGACACACTGTCCGTGATTCCAGTGTGAGCACATTCTACTTTTGAGACACAATGTCCGTGATTCCAGTGTGAGCACATTCTACTTTTGAGACACACTGTCCGTGATTCCAGTGTGAGCACATTCTACTTTTGAGACACAATGTCCGTGATTCCAGTGTGAGCACATTCTACTTTTGAGACACAATGTCCGTGATTCCAGTGTGAGCACATTCTACTTTTGAGACACAATGTCCGTGATTCCAGTGTGAGCACATTCTACTTTTGAGACACACTGTCCGTGATTCCAGTGTGAGCACATTCTACTTTTGAGACACACTGTCCGTGATTCCAGTGTGAGCACATTCTACTTTTGAGACACACATGTCCGTGATTCCAGTGTGAGCACATTCTACTTTTGAGACACAATGTCCGTGATTCCAGTGTGAGCACATTCTACTTTTGAGACACACTGTCCGTGATTCCAGTGTGAGCACATTCTACTTTTGAGACACACTGTCCGTGATTCCAGTGTGAGCACATTCTACTTTTGAGACACACAATGTCCGTGATTCCAGTGTGAGCACATTCTACTTTTGAGACACACTGTCCGTGATTCCAGTGTGAGCACATTCTACTTTTGAGACACACTGTCCGTGATTCCAGTGTGAGCACATTCTACTTTTGAGACACACATGTCCGTGATTCCAGTGTGAGCACATTCTACTTTTGAGACACACTGTCCGTGATTCCAGTGTGAGCACATTCTACTTTTGAGACACAATGTCCGTGATTCCAGTGTGAGCACATTCTACTTTTGAGACACACTGTCCGTGATTCCAGTGTGAGCACATTCTACTTTTGAGACACACTGTCCGTGATTCCAGTGTGAGCACATTCTACTTTTGAGACACACATGTCCGTGATTCCAGTGTGAGCACATTCTACTTTTGAGACACACTGTCCGTGATTCCAGTGTGAGCACATTCTACTTTTGAGACACACTGTCCGTGATTCCAGTGTGAGCACATTCTACTTTTGAGACACAATGTCCGTGATTCCAGTGTGAGCACATTCTACTTTTGAGACACACTGTCCGTGATTCCAGTGTGAGCACATTCTACTTTTGAGACACACTGTCCGTGATTCCAGTGTGAGCACATTCTACTTTTGAGACACACTGTCCGTGATTCCAGTGTGAGCACATTCTACTTTTGAGACACACTGTCCGTGATTCCAGTGTGAGCACATTCTACTTTTGAGACACACTGTCCGTGATTCCAGTGTGAGCACATTCTACTTTTGAGACACACTGTCCGTGATTCCAGTGTGAGCACATTCTACTTTTGAGACACACTGTCCGTGATTCCAGTGTGAGCACATTCTACTTTTGAGACACACTGTCCGTGATTCCAGTGTGAGCACATTCTACTTTTGAGACACACTGTCCGTGATTCCAGTGTGAGCACATTCTACTTTTGAGACACACTGTCCGTGATTCCAGTGTGAGCACATTCTACTTTTGAGACACACTGTCCGTGATTCCAGTGTGAGCACATTCTACTTTTGAGACACAATGTCCGTGATTCCAGTGTGAGCACATTCTACTTTTGAGACACACTGTCCGTGATTCCAGTGTGAGCACATTCTACTTTTGAGACACAATGTCCGTGATTCCAGTGTGAGCACATTCTACTTTTGAGACACAATGTCCGTGATTCCAGTGTGAGCACATTCTACTTTTGAGACACACTGTCCGTGATTCCAGTGTGAGCACATTCTACTTTTGAGACACAATGTCCGTGATTCCAGTGTGAGCACATTCTACTTTTGAGACACACTGTCCGTGATTCCAGTGTGAGCACATTCTACTTTTGAGACACACTGTCCGTGATTCCAGTGTGAGCACATTCTACTTTTGAGACACAATGTCCGTGATTCCAGTGTGAGCACATTCTACTTTTGAGACACACTGTCCGTGATTCCAGTGTGAGCACATTCTACTTTTGAGACACAATGTCCGTGATTCCAGTGTGAGCACATTCTACTTTTGAGACACACTGTCCGTGATTCCAGTGTGAGCACATTCTACTTTTGAGACACACTGTCCGTGATTCCAGTGTGAGCACATTCTACTTTTGAGACACAATGTCCGTGATTCCAGTGTGAGCACATTCTACTTTTGAGACACACATGTCCGTGATTCCAGTGTGAGCACATTCTACTTTTGAGACACACTGTCCGTGATTCCAGTGTGAGCACATTCTACTTTTGAGACACACTGTCCGTGATTCCAGTGTGAGCACATTCTACTTTTGAGACACAATGTCCGTGATTCCAGTGTGAGCACATTCTACTTTTGAGACACAATGTCCGTGATTCCAGTGTGAGCACATTCTACTTTTGAGACACAATGTCCGTGATTCCAGTGTGAGCACATTCTACTTTTGAGACACAATGTCCGTGATTCCAGTGTGAGCACATTCTACTTTTGAGACACACTGTCCGTGATTCCAGTGTGAGCACATTCTACTTTTGAGACACACTGTCCGTGATTCCAGTGTGAGCACATTCTACTTTTGAGACACACTGTCCGTGATTCCAGTGTGAGCACATTCTACTTTTGAGACACACATGTCCGTGATTCCAGTGTGAGCACATTCTACTTTTGAGACACAATGTCCGTGATTCCAGTGTGAGCACATTCTACTTTTGAGACACAATGTCCGTGATTCCAGTGTGAGCACATTCTACTTTTGAGACACAATGTCCGTGATTCCAGTGTGAGCACATTCTACTTTTGAGACACACTGTCCGTGATTCCAGTGTGAGCACATTCTACTTTTGAGACACACTGTCCGTGATTCCAGTGTGAGCACATTCTACTTTTGAGACACACTGTCCGTGATTCCAGTGTGAGCACATTCTACTTTTGAGACACACTGTCCGTGATTCCAGTGTGAGCACATTCTACTTTTGAGACACACTGTCCGTGATTCCAGTGTGAGCACATTCTACTTTTGAGACACACTGTCCGTGATTCCAGTGTGAGCACATTCTACTTTTGAGACACAATGTCCGTGATTCCAGTGTGAGCACATTCTACTTTTGAGACACACTGTCCGTGATTCCAGTGTGAGCACATTCTACTTTTGAGACACACTGTCCGTGATTCCAGTGTGAGCACATTCTACTTTTGAGACACACTGTCCGTGATTCCAGTGTGAGCACATTCTACTTTTGAGACACACTGTCCGTGATTCAGTGTGAGCACATTCTACTTTTGAGACACACTGTCCGTGATTCCAGTGTGAGCACATTCTACTTTTGAGACACAATGTCCGTGATTCCAGTGTGAGCACATTCTACTTTTGAGACACACTGTCCGTGATTCCAGTGTGAGCACATTCTACTTTTGAGACACAATGTCCGTGATTCCAGTGTGAGCACATTCTACTTTTGAGACACACTGTCCGTGATTCCAGTGTGAGCACATTCTACTTTTGAGACACACTGTCCGTGATTCCAGTGTGAGCACATTCTACTTTTGAGACACACTGTCCGTGATTCCAGTGTGAGCACATTCTACTTTTGAGACACACTGTCCGTGATTCCAGTGTGAGCACATTCTACTTTTGAGACACACTGTCCGTGATTCCAGTGTGAGCACATTCTACTTTTGAGACACACTGTCCGTGATTCCAGTGTGAGCACATTCTACTTTTGAGACACAATGTCCGTGATTCCAGTGTGAGCACATTCTACTTTTGAGACACAATGTCCGTGATTCCAGTGTGAGCACATTCTACTTTTGAGACACAATGTCCGTGATTCCAGTGTGAGCACATTCTACTTTTGAGACACACTGTCCGTGATTCCAGTGTGAGCACATTCTACTTTTGAGACACACTGTCCGTGATTCCAGTGTGAGCACATTCTACTTTTGAGACACACATGTCCGTGATTCCAGTGTGAGCACATTCTACTTTTGAGACACACTGTCCGTGATTCCAGTGTGAGCACATTCTACTTTTGAGACACACTGTCCGTGATTCCAGTGTGAGCACATTCTACTTTTGAGACACACTGTCCGTGATTCCAGTGTGAGCACATTCTACTTTTGAGACACACTGTCCGTGATTCCAGTGTGAGCACATTCTACTTTTGAGACACACTGTCCGTGATTCCAGTGTGAGCACATTCTACTTTTGAGACACACTGTCCGTGATTCCAGTGTGAGCACATTCTACTTTTGAGACACACTGTCCGTGATTCCAGTGTGAGCACATTCTACTTTTGAGACACACTGTCCGTGATTCCAGTGTGAGCACATTCTACTTTTGAGACACACTGTCCGTGATTCCAGTGTGAGCACATTCTACTTTTGAGACACACTGTCCGTGATTCCAGTGTGAGCACATTCTACTTTTGAGACACACATGTCCGTGATTCCAGTGTGAGCACATTCTACTTTTGAGACACACTGTCCGTGATTCCAGTGTGAGCACATTCTACTTTTGAGACACACTGTCCGTGATTCCAGTGTGAACACATTCTACTTTTGAGACACACTGTCCGTGATTCCAGTGTGAGCACATTCTACTTTTGAGACACACTGTCCGTGATTCCAGTGTGAGCACATTCTACTTTTGAGACACACTGTCCGTGATTCCAGTGTGAGCACATTCTACTTTTGAGACACAATGTCCGTGATTCCAGTGTGAGCACATTCTACTTTTGAGACACACTGTCCGTGATTCCAGTGTGAGCACATTCTACTTTTGAGACACACTGTCCGTGATTCCAGTGTGAGCACATTCTACTTTTGAGACACACTGTCCGTGATTCCAGTGTGAGCACATTCTACTTTTGAGACACACTGTCCGTGATTCCAGTGTGAGCACATTCTACTTTTGAGACACACTGTCCGTGATTCCAGTGTGAGCACATTCTACTTTTGAGACACACTGTCCGTGATTCCAGTGTGAGCACATTCTACTTTTGAGACACACTGTCCGTGATTCCAGTGTGAGCACATTCTACTTTTGAGACACACTGTCCGTGATTCCAGTGTGAGCACATTCTACTTTTGAGACACACTGTCCGTGATTCCAGTGTGAGCACATTCTACTTTTGAGACACACTGTCCGTGATTCCAGTGTGAGCACATTCTACTTTTGAGACACACTGTCCGTGATTCCAGTGTGAGCACATTCTACTTTTGAGACACACTGTCCGTGATTCCAGTGTGAGCACATTCTACTTTTGAGACACAATGTCCGTGATTCCAGTGTGAGCACATTCTACTTTTGAGACACAATGTCCGTGATTCCAGTGTGAGCACATTCTACTTTTGAGACACAATGTCCGTGATTCCAGTGTGAGCACATTCTACTTTTGAGACACACTGTCCGTGATTCCAGTGTGAGCACATTCTACTTTTGAGACACACTGTCCGTGATTCCAGTGTGAGCACATTCTACTTTTGAGACACACTGTCCGTGATTCCAGTGTGAGCACATTCTACTTTTGAGACACACTGTCCGTGATTCCAGTGTGAGCACATTCTACTTTTGAGACACACTGTCCGTGATTCCAGTGTGAGCACATTCTACTTTTGAGACACACTGTCCGTGATTCCAGTGTGAGCACATTCTACTTTTGAGACACACTGTCCGTGATTCCAGTGTGAGCACATTCTACTTTTGAGACACACTGTCCGTGATTCCAGTGTGAGCACATTCTACTTTTGAGACACACTGTCCGTGATTCCAGTGTGAGCACATTCTACTTTTGAGACACAATGTCCGTGATTCCAGTGTGAGCACATTCTACTTTTGAGACACACTGTCCGTGATTCCAGTGTGAGCACATTCTACTTTTGAGACACACTGTCCGTGATTCCAGTGTGAGCACATTCTACTTTTGAGACACACTGTCCGTGATTCCAGTGTGAGCACATTCTACTTTTGAGACACACTGTCCGTGATTCCAGTGTGAGCACATTCTACTTTTGAGACACACTGTCCGTGATTCCAGTGTGAGCACATTCTACTTTTGAGACACAATGTCCGTGATTCCAGTGTGAGCACATTCTACTTTTGAGACACACTGTCCGTGATTCCAGTGTGAGCACATTCTACTTTTGAGACACAATGTCCGTGATTCCAGTGTGAGCACATTCTACTTTTGAGACACAATGTCCGTGATTCCAGTGTGAGCACATTCTACTTTTGAGACACACTGTCCGTGATTCCAGTGTGAGCACATTCTACTTTTGAGACACACTGTCCGTGATTCCAGTGTGAGCACATTCTACTTTTGAGACACACTGTCCGTGATTCCAGTGTGAGCACATTCTACTTTTGAGACACACTGTCCGTGATTCCAGTGTGAGCACATTCTACTTTTGAGACACACTGTCCGTGATTCCAGTGTGAGCACATTCTACTTTTGAGACACACTGTCCGTGATTCCAGTGTGAGCACATTCTACTTTTGAGACACACTGTCCGTGATTCCAGTGTGAGCACATTCTACTTTTGAGACACACTGTCCGTGATTCCAGTGTGAGCACATTCTACTTTTGAGACACACTGTCCGTGATTCCAGTGTGAGCACATTCTACTTTTGAGACACACTGTCCGTGATTCCAGTGTGAGCACATTCTACTTTTGAGACACACTGTCCGTGATTCCAGTGTGAGCACATTCTACTTTTGAGACACACTGTCCGTGATTCCAGTGTGAGCACATTCTACTTTTGAGACACAATGTCCGTGATTCCAGTGTGAGCACATTCTACTTTTGAGACACACTGTCCGTGATTCCAGTGTGAGCACATTCTACTTTTGAGACACACTGTCCGTGATTCCAGTGTGAGCACATTCTACTTTTGAGACACACTGTCCGTGATTCCAGTGTGAGCACATTCTACTTTTGAGACACACTGTCCGTGATTCCAGTGTGAGCACATTCTACTTTTGAGACACACTGTCCGTGATTCCAGTGTGAGCACATTCTACTTTTGAGACACAATGTCCGTGATTCCAGTGTGAGCACATTCTACTTTTGAGACACACTGTCCGTGATTCCAGTGTGAGCACATTCTACTTTTGAGACACACTGTCCGTGATTCCAGTGTGAGCACATTCTACTTTTGAGACACACATGTCCGTGATTCCAGTGTGAGCACATTCTACTTTTGAGACACAATGTCCGTGATTCCAGTGTGAGCACATTCTACTTTTGAGACACAATGTCCGTGATTCCAGTGTGAGCACATTCTACTTTTGAGACACACTGTCCGTGATTCCAGTGT
This sequence comes from Squalus acanthias, assembly GCA_030390025.1. Lineage (NCBI taxonomy): Eukaryota > Metazoa > Chordata > Chondrichthyes > Squaliformes > Squalidae > Squalus > Squalus acanthias. The sequence continues at coordinate 697,617 of JASTWF010000081.1, forward strand.
GAGCACATTCTACTTTTGAGACACACTGTCCGTGATTCCAGTGTGAGCACATTCTACTTTTGAGACACACTGTCCGTGATTCCAGTGTGAGCACATTCTACTTTTGAGACACACTGTCCGTGATTCCAGTGTGAGCACATTCTACTTTTGAGACACACTGTCCGTGATTCCAGTGTGAGCACATTCTACTTTTGAGACACACTGTCCGTGATTCCAGTGTGAGCACATTCTACTTTTGAGACACACTGTCCGTGATTCCAGTGTGAGCACATTCTACTTTTGAGACACAATGTCCGTGATTCCAGTGTGAGCACATTCTACTTTTGAGACACACTGTCCGTGATTCCAGTGTGAGCACATTCTACTTTTGAGACACACATGTCCGTGATTCCAGTGTGAGCACATTCTACTTTTGAGACACACTGTCCGTGATTCCAGTGTGAGCACATTCTACTTTTGAGACACACTGTCCGTGATTCCAGTGTGAGCACATTCTACTTTTGAGACACAATGTCCGTGATTCCAGTGTGAGCACATTCTACTTTTGAGACACACTGTCCGTGATTCCAGTGTGAGCACATTCTACTTTTGAGACACACTGTCCGTGATTCCAGTGTGAGCACATTCTACTTTTGAGACACAATGTCCGTGATTCCAGTGTGAGCACATTCTACTTTTGAGACACAATGTCCGTGATTCCAGTGTGAGCACATTCTACTTTTGAGACACAATGTCCGTGATTCCAGTGTGAGCACATTCTACTTTTGAGACACACTGTCCGTGATTCCAGTGTGAGCACATTCTACTTTTGAGACACACTGTCCGTGATTCCAGTGTGAGCACATTCTACTTTTGAGACACAATGTCCGTGATTCCAGTGTGAGCACATTCTACTTTTGAGACACACTGTCCGTGATTCCAGTGTGAGCACATTCTACTTTTGAGACACACTGTCCGTGATTCCAGTGTGAGCACATTCTACTTTTGAGACACACTGTCCGTGATTCCAGTGTGAGCACATTCTACTTTTGAGACACAATGTCCGTGATTCCAGTGTGAGCACATTCTACTTTTGAGACACACTGTCCGTGATTCCAGTGTGAGCACATTCTACTTTTGAGACACACTGTCCGTGATTCCAGTGTGAGCACATTCTACTTTTGAGACACACTGTCCGTGATTCCAGTGTGAGCACATTCTACTTTTGAGACACAATGTCCGTGATTCCAGTGTGAGCACATTCTACTTTTGAGACACACTGTCCGTGATTCCAGTGTGAGCACATTCTACTTTTGAGACACACTGTCCGTGATTCCAGTGTGAGCACATTCTACTTTTGAGACACAATGTCCGTGATTCCAGTGTGAGCACATTCTACTTTTGAGACACAATGTCCGTGATTCCAGTGTGAGCACATTCTACTTTTGAGACACACTGTCCGTGATTCCAGTGTGAGCACATTCTACTTTTGAGACACAATGTCCGTGATTCCAGTGTGAGCACATTCTACTTTTGAGACACACTGTCCGTGATTCCAGTGTGAGCACATTCTACTTTTGAGACACAATGTCCGTGATTCCAGTGTGAGCACATTCTACTTTTGAGACACACTGTCCGTGATTCCAGTGTGAGCACATTCTACTTTTGAGACACACTGTCCGTGATTCCAGTGTGAGCACATTCTACTTTTGAGACACACTGTCCGTGATTCCAGTGTGAGCACATTCTACTTTTGAGACACAATGTCCGTGATTCCAGTGTGAGCACATTCTACTTTTGAGACACACTGTCCGTGATTCCAGTGTGAGCACATTCTACTTTTGAGACACACTGTCCGTGATTCCAGTGTGAGCACATTCTACTTTTGAGACACAATGTCCGTGATTCCAGTGTGAGCACATTCTACTTTTGAGACACACTGTCCGTGATTCCAGTGTGAGCACATTCTACTTTTGAGACACAATGTCCGTGATTCCAGTGTGAGCACATTCTACTTTTGAGACACACTGTCCGTGATTCCAGTGTGAGCACATTCTACTTTTGAGACACACTGTCCGTGATTCCAGTGTGAGCACATTCTACTTTTGAGACACACTGTCCGTGATTCCAGTGTGAGCACATTCTACTTTTGAGACACACTGTCCGTGATTCCAGTGTGAGCACATTCTACTTTTGAGACACAATGTCCGTGATTCCAGTGTGAGCACATTCTACTTTTGAGACACACTGTCCGTGATTCCAGTGTGAGCACATTCTACTTTTGAGACACACTGTCCGTGATTCCAGTGTGAGCACATTCTACTTTTGAGACACAATGTCCGTGATTCCAGTGTGAGCACATTCTACTTTTGAGACACACTGTCCGTGATTCCAGTGTGAGCACATTCTACTTTTGAGACACACTGTCCGTGATTCCAGTGTGAGCACATTCTACTTTTGAGACACACTGTCCGTGATTCCAGTGTGAGCACATTCTACTTTTGAGACACACTGTCCGTGATTCCAGTGTGAGCACATTCTACTTTTGAGACACACTGTCCGTGATTCCAGTGTGAGCACATTCTACTTTTGAGACACACTGTCCGTGATTCCAGTGTGAGCACATTCTACTTTTGAGACACACTGTCCGTGATTCCAGTGTATGGAGCACATTCTAATTTTGGGAAATATAAACACAATGCCCGTGATTCCAGTGGTGAGCACTTTCGACTTTTGAAACACACTGTCCGTGATTCCAGTGTGAGCACATTCTACCTTTTGAAACACAATGTCCGGTTTCCAGTTGTGAACACAGTCTACTTTTGAGACACACTGTCCGTGGTTCCAGTGTGAACACATTTACTGTTGAAAACACAATGTCCATGATTCAGTGTGTACACTTTCTACATTGAAACACAAAGTCGTGATTCCAGTGTGTGCACATTCTACTTTTGACGACACACAAAATCCGTGATTCCAGTGTGAGCACATTCTACTTTTGAGACACACTGTCCGTGATTCCAGTGTGAGCACATTCTACTTTTGAGACACACTGTCCGTGATTCCAGTGTGAGCACATTCTACTTTTGAGACACACTGTCCGTGATTCCAGTGTGAGCACATTCTACTTTTGAGACACACACTGTCCGTGATTCCAGTGTGAGCACATTCTACTTTTGAGACACACTGTCCGTGATTCCAGTGTGAGCACATTCTACTTTTGAGACACAATGTCCGTGATTCCAGTGTGAGCACATTCTACTTTTGAGACACAATGTCCGTGATTCCAGTGTGAGCACATTCTACTTTTGAGACACACATGTCCGTGATTCCAGTGTGAGCACATTCTACTTTTGAGACACAATGTCCGTGATTCCAGTGTGAGCACATTCTACTTTTGAGACACACATGTCCGTGATTCCAGTGTGAGCACATTCTACTTTTGAGACACAATGTCCGTGATTCCAGTGTGAGCACATTCTACTTTTGAGACACAATGTCCGTGATTCCAGTGTGAGCACATTCTACTTTTGAGACACAATGTCCGTGATTCCAGTGTGAGCACATTCTACTTTTGAGACACACAATGTCCGTGATTCCAGTGTGAGCACATTCTACTTTTGAGACACAATGTCCGTGATTCCAGTGTGAGCACATTCTACTTTTGAGACACAATGTCCGTGATTCCAGTGTGAGCACATTCTACTTTTGAGACACACAATGTCCGTGATTCCAGTGTGAGCACATTCTACTTTTGAGACACAATGTCCGTGATTCCAGTGTGAGCACATTCTACTTTTGAGACACAATGTCCGTGATTCCAGTGTGAGCACATTCTACTTTTGAGACACAATGTCCGTGATTCCAGTGTGAGCACATTCTACTTTTGAGACACACAATGTCCGTGATTCCAGTGTGAGCACATTCTACTTTTGAGACACAATGTCCGTGATTCCAGTGTGAGCACATTCTACTTTTGAGACACAATGTCCGTGATTCCAGTGTGAGCACATTCTACTTTTGAGACACAATGTCCGTGATTCCAGTGTGAGCACATTCTACTTTTGAGACACACACTGTCCGTGATTCCAGTGTGAGCACATTCTACTTTTGAGACACAATGTCCGTGATTCCAGTGTGAGCACATTCTACTTTTGAGACACACTGTCCGTGATTCCAGTGTGAGCACATTCTACTTTTGAGACACAATGTCCGTGATTCCAGTGTGAGCACATTCTACTTTTGAGACACAATGTCCGTGATTCCAGTGTGAGCACATTCTACTTTTGAGACACACTGTCCGTGATTCCAGTGTGAGCACATTCTACTTTTGAGACACAATGTCCGTGATTCCAGTGTGAGCACATTCTACTTTTGAGACACAATGTCCGTGATTCCAGTGTGAGCACATTCTACTTTTGAGACACACTGTCCGTGATTCCAGTGTGAGCACATTCTACTTTTGAGACACACTGTCCGTGATTCCAGTGTGAGCACATTCTACTTTTGAGACACAATGTCCGTGATTCCAGTGTGAGCACATTCTACTTTTGAGACACACTGTCCGTGATTCCAGTGTGAGCACATTCTACTTTTGAGACACACTGTCCGTGATTCCAGTGTGAGCACATTCTACTTTTGAGACACAATGTCCGTGATTCCAGTGTGAGCACATTCTACTTTTGAGACACACTGTCCGTGATTCCAGTGTGAGCACATTCTACTTTTGAGACACAATGTCCGTGATTCCAGTGTGAGCACATTCTACTTTTGAGACACACTGTCCGTGATTCCAGTGTGAGCACATTCTACTTTTGAGACACACTGTCCGTGATTCCAGTGTGAGCACATTCTACTTTTGAGACACAATGTCCGTGATTCCAGTGTGAGCACATTCTACTTTTGAGACACAATGTCCGTGATTCCAGTGTGAGCACATTCTACTTTTGAGACACACTGTCCGTGATTCCAGTGTGAGCACATTCTACTTTTGAGACACAATGTCCGTGATTCCAGTGTGAGCACATTCTACTTTTGAGACACAATGTCCGTGATTCCAGTGTGAGCACATTCTACTTTTGAGACACAATGTCCGTGATTCCAGTGTGAGCACATTCTACTTTTGAGACACACTGTCCGTGATTCCAGTGTGAGCACATTCTACTTTTGAGACACAATGTCCGTGATTCCAGTGTGAGCACATTCTACTTTTGAGACACACAATGTCCGTGATTCCAGTGTGAGCACATTCTACTTTTGAGACACAATGTCCGTGATTCCAGTGTGAGCACATTCTACTTTTGAGACACACTGTCCGTGATTCCAGTGTGAGCACATTCTACTTTTGAGACACACAATGTCCGTGATTCCAGTGTGAGCACATTCTACTTTTGAGACACACTGTCCGTGATTCCAGTGTGAGCACATTCTACTTTTGAGACACACTGTCCGTGATTCCAGTGTGAGCACATTCTACTTTTGAGACACACATGTCCGTGATTCCAGTGTGAGCACATTCTACTTTTGAGACACAATGTCCGTGATTCCAGTGTGAGCACATTCTACTTTTGAGACACAATGTCCGTGATTCCAGTGTGAGCACATTCTACTTTTGAGACACAATGTCCGTGATTCCAGTGTGAGCACATTCTACTTTTGAGACACACTGTCCGTGATTCCAGTGTGAGCACATTCTACTTTTGAGACACAATGTCCGTGATTCCAGTGTGAGCACATTCTACTTTTGAGACACACTGTCCGTGATTCCAGTGTGAGCACATTCTACTTTTGAGACACAATGTCCGTGATTCCAGTGTGAGCACATTCTACTTTTGAGACACAATGTCCGTGATTCCAGTGTGAGCACATTCTACTTTTGAGACACAATGTCCGTGATTCCAGTGTGAGCACATTCTACTTTTGAGACACAATGTCCGTGATTCCAGTGTGAGCACATTCTACTTTTGAGACACACTGTCCGTGATTCCAGTGTGAGCACATTCTACTTTTGAGACACACTGTCCGTGATTCCAGTGTGAGCACATTCTACTTTTGAGACACAATGTCCGTGATTCCAGTGTGAGCACATTCTACTTTTGAGACACACAATGTCCGTGATTCCAGTGTGAGCACATTCTACTTTTGAGACACACTGTCCGTGATTCCAGTGTGAGCACATTCTACTTTTGAGACACACTGTCCGTGATTCCAGTGTGAGCACATTCTACTTTTGAGACACACTGTCCGTGATTCCAGTGTGAGCACATTCTACTTTTGAGACACACATGTCCGTGATTCCAGTGTGAGCACATTCTACTTTTGAGACACACTGTCCGTGATTCCAGTGTGAGCACATTCTACTTTTGAGACACAATGTCCGTGATTCCAGTGTGAGCACATTCTACTTTTGAGACACAATGTCCGTGATTCCAGTGTGAGCACATTCTACTTTTGAGACACACTGTCCGTGATTCCAGTGTGAGCACATTCTACTTTTGAGACACAATGTCCGTGATTCCAGTGTGAGCACATTCTACTTTTGAGACACAATGTCCGTGATTCCAGTGTGAGCACATTCTACTTTTGAGACACAATGTCCGTGATTCCAGTGTGAGCACATTCTACTTTTGAGACACAATGTCCGTGATTCCAGTGTGAGCACATTCTACTTTTGAGACACACTGTCCGTGATTCCAGTGTGAGCACATTCTACTTTTGAGACACAATGTCCGTGATTCCAGTGTGAGCACATTCTACTTTTGAGACACAATGTCCGTGATTCCAGTGTGAGCACATTCTACTTTTGAGACACAATGTCCGTGATTCCAGTGTGAGCACATTCTACTTTTGAGACACACTGTCCGTGATTCCAGTGTGAGCACATTCTACTTTTGAGACACACATGTCCGTGATTCCAGTGTGAGCACATTCTACTTTTGAGACACACTGTCCGTGATTCCAGTGTGAGCACATTCTACTTTTGAGACACACTGTCCGTGATTCCAGTGTGAGCACATTCTACTTTTGAGACACAATGTCCGTGATTCCAGTGTGAGCACATTCTACTTTTGAGACACACTGTCCGTGATTCCAGTGTGAGCACATTCTACTTTTGAGAACACACTGTCCGTGATTCCAGTGTGAGCACATTCTACTTTTGAGACACACTGTCCGTGATTCCAGTGTGAGCACATTCTACTTTTGAGACACACTGTCCGTGATTCCAGTGTGAGCACATTCTACTTTTGAGACACAATGTCCGTGATTCCAGTGTGAGCACATTCTACTTTTGAGACACAATGTCCGTGATTCCAGTGTGAGCACATTCTACTTTTGAGACACACTGTCCGTGATTCCAGTGTGAACACATTCTACTTTTGAGACACACTGTCCGTGATTCCAGTGTGAGCACATTCTACTTTTGAGACACAATGTCCGTGATTCCAGTGTGAGCACATTCTACTTTTGAGACACAATGTCCGTGATTCCAGTGTGAGCACATTCTACTTTTGAGACACACTGTCCGTGATTCCAGTGTGAGCACATTCTACTTTTGAGACACACATGTCCGTGATTCCAGTGTGAGCACATTCTACTTTTGAGACACAATGTCCGTGATTCCAGTGTGAGCACATTCTACTTTTGAGACACAATGTCCGTGATTCCAGTGTGAGCACATTCTACTTTTGAGACACAATGTCCGTGATTCCAGTGTGAGCACATTCTACTTTTGAGACACAATGTCCGTGATTCCAGTGTGAGCACATTCTACTTTTGAGACACACAATGTCCGTGATTCCAGTGTGAGCACATTCTACTTTTGAGACACAATGTCCGTGATTCCAGTGTGAGCACATTCTACTTTTGAGACACAATGTCAGTGATTCCAGTGTGAGCACATTCTACTTTTGAGACACAATGTCCGTGATTCCAGTGTGAGCACATTCTACTTTTGAGACACACAATGTCCGTGATTCCAGTGTGAGCACATTCTACTTTTGAGACACAATGTCCGTGATTCCAGTGTGAGCACATTCTACTTTTGAGACACAATGTCCGTGATTCCAGTGTGAGCACATTCTACTTTTGAGACACACTGTCCGTGATTCCAGTGTGAGCACATTCTACTTTTGAGACACAATGTCCGTGATTCCAGTGTGAGCACATTCTACTTTTGAGACACACTGTCCGTGATTCCAGTGTGAGCACATTCTACTTTTGAGACACAATGTCCGTGATTCCAGTGTGAGCACATTCTACTTTTGAGACACAATGTCCGTGATTCCAGTGTGAGCACATTCTACTTTTGAGACACACTGTCCGTGATTCCAGTGTGAGCACATTCTACTTTTGAGACACAATGTCCGTGATTCCAGTGTGAACACATTCTACTTTTGAGACACACTGTCCGTGATTCCAGTGTGAGCACATTCTACTTTTGAGACACACACTGTCCGTGATTCCAGTGTGAGCACATTCTACTTTTGAGACACACTGTCCGTGATTCCAGTGTGAGCACATTCTACTTTTGAGACACAATGTCCGTGATTCCAGTGTGAGCACATTCTACTTTTGAGACACACTGTCCGTGATTCCAGTGTGAGCACATTCTACTTTTGAGACACACTGTCCGTGATTCCAGTGTGAGCACATTCTACTTTTGAGACACACTGTCCGTGATTCCAGTGTGAGCACATTCTACTTTTGAGACACAATGTCCGTGATTCCAGTGTGAGCACATTCTACTTTTGAGACACACTGTCCGTGATTCCAGTGTGAGCACATTCTACTTTTGAGACACAATGTCCGTGATTCCAGTGTGAGCACATTCTACTTTTGAGACACACTGTCCGTGATTCCAGTGTGAGCACATTCTACTTTTGAGACACACTGTCCGTGATTCCAGTGTGAGCACATTCTACTTTTGAGACACACTGTCCGTGATTCCAGTGTGAGCACATTCTACTTTTGAGACACACAATGTCCGTGATTCCAGTGTGAGCACATTCTACTTTTGAGACACACTGTCCGTGATTCCAGTGTGAGCACATTCTACTTTTGAGACACACATGTCCGTGATTCCAGTGTGAGCACATTCTACTTTTGAGACACAATGTCCGTGATTCCAGTGTGAGCACATTCTACTTTTGAGACACACTGTCCGTGATTCCAGTGTGAGCACATTCTACTTTTGAGACACACTGTCCGTGATTCCAGTGTGAGCACATTCTACTTTTGAGACACACTGTCCGTGATTCCAGTGTGAGCACATTCTACTTTTGAAACACAATGTCCGTGATTCCAGTGTGAGCACATTCTACTTTTGAGACACAATGTCCGTGATTCCAGTGTGAGCACATTCTACTTTTGAGACACACTGTCCGTGATTCCAGTGTGAGCACATTCTACTTTTGAGACACAATGTCCGTGATTCCAGTGTGAGCACATTCTACTTTTGAGACACAATGTCCGTGATTCCAGTGTGAGCACATTCTACTTTTGAGACACAATGTCCGTGATTCCAGTGTGAGCACATTCTACTTTTGAGACACAATGTCCGTGATTCCAGTGTGAGCACATTCTACTTTTGAGACACACTGTCCGTGATTCCAGTGTGAGCACATTCTACTTTTGAGACACAATGTCCGTGATTCCAGTGTGAGCACATTCTACTTTTGAGACACACTGTCCGTGATTCCAGTGTGAGCACATTCTACTTTTGAGACACACTGTCCGTGATTCCAGTGTGAACACATTCTACTGTTGAAACACAATGTCCATGATTCCAGTGTGAACACTTTCTACATTTGAAACACAATGTCCGTGATTCCAGTGTGTGCACATTCTACTTTTGAGACACACAAAATCCGTGATTCCAGTGTGAACACATTCTACTTTTGAGACACACTGTCCGTGATTCCAGTGTGAACACATTCTACTTTTGAGACACACTGTCCGTGATTCCAGTGTGAACACATTCTACTTTTGAGACACACTGTCCGTGATTCCAGTGTGAACACATTCTACTTTTGAGACACACAAAATCCGTGATTCCAGTGTGAACACATTCTACTTTTGAGATACACACTGTCCTGATTCCAGTGTGAGCACATTCTACTTTTGAGACACAATGTCCATGATTCCAGTGTGAACACATTCTACTTTTGAAACACAATGCCCGTGATTGCAGTGTGAGCACATTCTACTTTTGAGACACACACTGTCCGTGATTCCAGTGTGAGCACATTCTGCTTTTGAGACACAATGTCCGTGATTCCAGTGTGAGCACATTCTACTTTTGAGACACAATGTCAGTGATTCCAGTGTGAGCACATTCTACTTTTGAGACACAATGTCCATGATTCCTGTGTGAGCACATTCTACTTTTGAAACGCTATGTCCGTGATTCCAGTGTGATCACATTCGGTTTTGAGACACACTGTCCGTGATTTCAGTGTGAGCACATTTTACTTTTGAGACACAATGTCCGTGATTCCAGTGTGAACACATTCTGCTTTTCAGAAAAAATGTCCGTGATTCCAGTGTGAGCACATTCTACTTTTGAGACACAATGTCCGTGATTCCAGTGTCAGCACATTCTACTTTTGAGACACACTGTCCGTGATTCCAGTGTGAACACATTCTACTTTTGCGACACACAATGTCCGTGATTCCAGTGTGTGCACATTCTACTTTTGATACACACTGTCAGTGATTCAAGTGTGAACACATTCTACTTTTGAGACACACTGTCCGTGATTCCAGTGTGTGCACATTCTACTTTTGAGACACAATGTCCATGATTCCAGTGTGAGCACATTCTACTTTTGAGACACACTATCCGTGATACCAGTGTGACCACATTCTGCTTTTGAGTAACACACAATCCGTGATTCCAGTGTTAGCACAACTACTTTTGAGTAACACTGTCCGTGATTCCAGTGTAGCACATTCTACTTTTGAGTCAAACTGTCCGTGATTCCAGTGTCAGCACATTCTACTTTTGAGACACAATATCCGTGATTCCAGTGTGAGCACATTCTACTTTTGAGACACAATGTCCGTGATTCCAGTGTGAGCACATTCTACTTTTGAGACACACTGTCCGTGATTCCAGTGTGAACACATTCTACTTTTGGGACACACTGTCCGTGATTCCAGTGTCAGCACATTCTACTTTTGAGACACAATATCCGTGATTCCAGTGTGAGCACATTCTACTTTTGAGACACAATGTCCGTGATTCCAGTGTGAGCACATTCTACTTTTGAGACACACTGTCCGTGATTCCAGTGTGAACACATTCTACTTTTGAGACACACAATGTCCGTGATTCCAGTGTGAGCTCATTCTGCTTTTGAGACACAATGTCCGTGATTCCAGTGTGAGCACATTCTACTTTTGAAACACAATGACCGTGATTCCAGTGTGAGCACATTCTGCTTTTGATACACAATGTACGTGTTTCCAGTGTGAGCACATTCTACTTTTGAGACACAATGTCCGTGATTCCAGCGTGAGCACATTCTACTTTTGAGACACACAATGTCCGTGATTCCAGTGTGAGCACATTCTACTTTTGAGACACAATGTCAGTGATTCCAGTGTGAGCACATTCTAATTTTGAGACACAATGTCAGTGATTCCAGTGTGAGCACATTCTACTTATGAGACACAATGTCCGTGATTCCAGTGTGAGCACATTCTACTTTTGAGACACACAATGTCCGTGATTCCAGTGTGAGCACATTCTACTTTTAAGACACAATGTCAGTGATTCCAGTGTGAGCACATTCTACTTTTGAGACACAATGTCAGTGATTCCAGTGTGAGCACATTCTACTTTTGAGACACACTGTCCGTGATTCCAGTGTGTGCACATTCTACTTTTGAGACACAATGTCAGTGATTCCAGTGCGAGCACATTCTACTTTTGAGACACACTGTCCATGATTCCAGTGTGAGCACATTCTACTTATGAGACACAATGGCAGTGATTCCAGTGTGAACACATTCTACTTTTGAGACACAAAGTCAGTGATTCCAGTATGAGCACATTCTACTTTTGAGTAACACTGTCCATGATTCCAGTGTGAGCACATTCTACTTTTGAGACACAATGTCCGTGATTCCAGTGTGAACACATTCTACTTTTGAGTAACACTGTCCATGATTCCAGTGTGAACACATTCTACTTTTGAGACACACACTGTCCGTGATTCCAGTGTGAGCACATTCTACTTTTGAGACACACTGTCCTGATTCCAGCGTGAGCACATTCTACGTATGAGACACAATGTCTGTGATTCCAGTGTGAGCACATTCTACTTTTGAGACACACTGTCCGTGATTCCAGTGTGAGCACTTTCTACTTTTGAGACACACTGTCCTGATTCCAGTGTGAGCACATTCTACTTTTGAGACACACACTGTCCGTGATTCCAGTATGAGCACATTCTACTTTTGAGACACAATGTCCATGATTCTACTGTGAGCACATTCTACTTCTGAGACACACACTGTCCGTGATTGCAGTGTGAGCACATTCTACTTTTGAGACACAATATCAGTGATTCCAGTGTGAGCACTTTCTAATTTTGAAACACACTGTCCGTGATTCCAGTGTGAGCACATTCTACTTTTGAAACACACTCTCTGTGATTCCAGTGTGAGCACATTCTACTTTTGAGACACACACTGTCCGTGATTCCAGTGTGAGCACATTCTACTTTTGAGACACACAATGTCCATGATTCCAGTGTGAACACATTCTACTTTTGAGACACTCACTGTCCGTGATTCCAGTGTGAGCACATTCAACTTTGAGACACACGATATCCGTGATTCCAGTGTGAGCACATTCTACTTTTGAGACACACTGTCCGTGATTCCAGTGTGAGCACATTCTACTTTTGAGACAACACTGTCCGTGATTCCAGTGTGAGCACATTCTTCTTTTGAGACTCACTGTCCGTGATTCCAGTGTGAGCACATTCTACTTTTGAGACAAACACTGTCCGTGATTCCAGTTTGAGCACATTCTACTTTTGAGACACAATGTCCGTGATTCCAGTGTGAGCACATTCTACTTTTGAGACACAATGTCCGTGATTCCAGTGTGAACACATTCTACTTTTGAGACACACTGTCCGTGATTCCAGTGTGAGCACATTCTACTTTTGAGACACAATGTCCGTGATTCCAGTGTGAGCACATTCTACTTTTGAGACACAATGTCCGTGATTCCAGTGTGAGCACATTCTACTTTTGAGACACAATGTCCGTGATTCCAGTGTGAACACATTCTACTTTTGAGACACAATGTCCGTGATTCCAGTGTGAGCACATTCTACTTTTGAGACACACTGTCCGTGATTCCAGTGTGAACACATTCTACTTTTGAGACACAATGTCCGTGATTCCAGTGTGAGCACATTCTACTTTTGAGACACACTGTCCGTGATTCCAGTGTGAACACATTCTACTTTTGAGACACACTGTCTGTGATTCCAGTGTGAACACATTCTTCTTTTGAGACACACTGTCTGTGATTCCAGTGTGAGCACATTCTACTTTTGAGACACACTGTCCGTGATTCCAGTGTGAACACATTCTACTTTTGAGACACACTGTCCGTGATTCCAGTGTGAACACATTCTACTTTTGAGACACACTGTCCGTGATTCCAGTGTGAGCACATTCTACTTTTGAGACAAACACTGTCCGTGATTCCAGTTTGAGCACATTCTGCTTTTGAGACACAATGTCCGTGATTCCAGTGTGAGCACATTCTGCTTTTGAGACACACTGTCCGTGATTCCAGTGTGAGCACATTCTACTTTTGAGACACAATGTCCGTGATTCCAGTGTGAGCACATTCTACTTTTGAGACACACTGTCCGTGATTCCAGTGTGAGCACATTCTACTTTTGAGACAACACTGTCCGTGATTCCAGTGTGAGCACATTCTACTTTTGAGACACACTGTCCGTGATTCCAGTGTGAGCACATTCTACTTTTGAGACAAACACTGTCCGTGATTCCAGTGTGAGCACATTCTACTTTTGAGACACACACTGTCCGTGATTCCAGTGTGAGCACATTCTACTTTTGAGACACACTGTCCGTGATTCCAGTGTGAGCACATTCTACTTTTGAGACACACAATGTCCGTGATTCCAGTGTGAGCACATTCTACTTTTGAGACACACTGTCCGTGATTCCAGTGTGAGCACATTCTACTTTTGAGACACAATGTCCGTGATTCCAGTGTGAGCACATTCTACTTTTGAGACACAATGTCCGTGATTCCAGTGTGAGCACATTCTACTTTTGAGACACAATGTCCGTGATTCCAGTGTGAGCACATTCTACTTTTGAGACACACTGTCCGTGATTCCAGTGTGAGCACATTCTACTTTTGAGACACAATGTCCGTGATTCCAGTGTGAGCACATTCTACTTTTGAGACACACTGTCCGTGATTCCAGTGTGAGCACATTCTACTTTTGAGACACACTGTCCGTGATTCCAGTGTGAGCACATTCTACTTTTGAGACACACTGTCCGTGATTCCAGTGTGAGCACATTCTACTTTTGAGACACACTGTCCGTGATTCCAGTGTGAACACATTCTACTTTTGAGACACACTGTCCGTGATTCCAGTGTGAGCACATTCTTCTTTTGAGACACACTGTCCGTGATTCCAGTGTGTGCACATTCTACTTTTGAGACAAACACTGTCCGTGATTCCAGTTTGAGCACATTCTGCTTTTGAGACACAATGTCCGTGATTCCAGTGTGAGCACATTCTGCTTTTGAGACACACTGTCCGTGATTCCAGTGTGAGCACATTCTGCTTTTGAGACACAATGTCCGTGATTCCAGTGTGAGCACATTCTACTTTTGAGACACACTGTCCGTGATTCCAGTGTGAGCACATTCTACTTTTGAGACAACACTGTCCGTGATTCCAGTGTGAGCACATTCTACTTTTGAGACACACTGTCCGTGATTCCAGTGTGAGCACATTCTACTTTTGAGACAAACACTGTCCGTGATTCCAGTGTGAGCACATTCTACTTTTGAGACACACACTGTCCGTGATTCCAGTGTGAGCACATTCTACTTTTGAGACACACTGTCCGTGATTCCAGTGTGAGCACATTCTACTTTTGAGACACACAATGTCCGTGATTCCAGTGTGAGCACATTCTACTTTTGAGACACACTGTCCGTGATTCCAGTGTGAGCACATTCTACTTTTGAGACACACTGTCCGTGATTCCAGTGTGAACACATTCTACTTTTGAGACACACTGTCCGTGATTCCAGTGTGAACACATTCTACTTTTGAGACACAATGTCCGTGATTCCAGTGTGAGCACATTCTACTTTTGAGACACAATGTCCGTGATTCCAGTGTGAGCACATTCTACTTTTGAGACACACTGTCCGTGATTCCAGTGTGAACACATTCTACTTTTGAGACACAATGTCCATGATTCTAGCGTGAGCACATTCTACTTTTGAGACACACACTGTCCGTGATTCCAGTATGAGCACATTCTACTTTTGAGACACAATGTCCATGATTCTAGCGTGAGCACATTCTACTTTTGAGACACACACTGTCCGTGATTGCAGTGTGAGCACATTCTACTTTTGAGACACAATATCAGTGATTCCAGTGTGAGCACTTTCTACTTTTGAAACACACTCTCTGCGATTCCAGCGTGAGCACACTCTACTTTTGAGACACACTGTCCGTGATTCCAGTGTGAGCACATTCTACTTTTGAGACACACACTGTCCGTGATTCCACTGTGAGCACATTCTACTTTTGAGACACACAATGTCCATCATTCTAGTGTGAACACATTCTACTTTTGAGACACTCACTGTCCGTGATTCCAGTGTGAGCACATTCAACTTTGAGACACACGATATCCGTGATTCCAGTGTGAGCACATTCTACTTTTGAGACACAATGTCCGTGATTCCAGTGTGAGCACATTCTACTTTTGAGACACACAATGTCCGTGATTCCAGTGTGAGCACATTCTACATTTGAGACACACACTGTCCGTGATTCCAGTGTGAGCACATTCTACTTTTGAGACACAATGTCCGTGATTCCAGTGTGAGCACATTCTACTTTTGAGACACACTGTCCGTGATTCCAGTGTGAGCACATTCTACTTTTGAGACACAATGTCCGTGATTCCAGTGTGAGCACATTCTACTTTTGAGACACAATGTCCGTGATTCCAGTGTGAGCACATTCTACTTTTGAGACACACAATGTCCGTGATTCCAGTGTGAGCACATTCTACTTTTGAGACACAATGTCAGTGATTCCAGTGTGAGCACATTCTACTTTTGAGACACAATGTCCGTGATTCCAGTGTGAGCACATTCTACTTTTGAGACACACAATGTCCGTGATTCCAGTGTGAGCACATTCTACTTTTGAGACACACACTGTCCGTGATTCCAGTGTGAGCACATTCTACTTTTGAGACACACTGTCCGTGATTCCAGTGTGAGCACATTCTACTTTTGAGACACACAATGTCCGTGATTCCAGTGTGAGCACATTCTACTTTTGAGACACAATGTCCGTGATTCCAGTGTGAGCACATTCTACTTTTGAGACACACAATGTCCGTGATTCCAGTGTGAACACATTCTACTTTTGAGACACAATGTCCGTGATTCCAGTGTGAGCACATTCTACTTTTGAGACACACTGTCCGTGATTCCAGTGTGAGCACATTCTACTTTTGAGACACACTGTCCGTGATTCCAGTGTGAGCACATTCTACTTTTGAGACACACTGTCCGTGATTCCAGTGTGAACACATTCTACTTTTGAGACACAATGTCCGTGATTCCAGTGTGAGCACATTCTACTTTTGAGACACAATGTCCGTGATTCCAGTGTGAGCACATTCTACTTTTGAGACACACTGTCCGTGATTCCAGTGTGAGCACATTCTACTTTTGAGACACAATGTCCGTGATTCCAGTGTGAGCACATTCTACTTTTGAGACACACTGTCCGTGATTCCAGTGTGAGCACATTCTACTTTTGAGACACACTGTCCGTGATTCCAGTGTGAGCACATTCTACTTTTGAGACACAATGTCCGTGATTCCAGTGTGAGCACATTCTACTTTTGAGACACACTGTCCGTGATTCCAGTGTGAGCACATTCTACTTTTGAGACACACTGTCCGTGATTCCAGTGTGAGCACATTCTACTTTTGAGACAACACTGTCCGTGATTCCAGTGTGAGCACATTCTACTTTTGAGACACAATGTCCGTGATTCCAGTGTGAGCACATTCTACTTTTGAGACACACTGTCCGTGATTCCAGTGTGAGCACATTCTACTTTTGAGACACACTGTCCGTGATTCCAGTGTGAGCACATTCTACTTTTGAGACACACTGTCCGTGATTCCAGTGTGAGCACATTCTACTTTTGAGACACACTGTCCGTGATTCCAGTGTGAGCACATTCTACTTTTGAGACAACACTGTCCGTGATTCCAGTGTGAGCACATTCTACTTTTGAGACACAATGTCCGTGATTCCAGTGTGAGCACATTCTACTTTTGAGAACACAATGTCCGTGATTCCAGTGTGAGCACATTCTACTTTTGAGACACACTGTCCGTGATTCCAGTGTGAGCACATTCTACTTTTGAGACACAATGTCCGTGATTCCAGTGTGAGCACATTCTACTTTTGAGACACAATGTCCGTGATTCCAGTGTGAGCACATTCTACTTTTGAGACACAATGTCCGTGATTCCAGTGTGAACACATTCTACTTTTGAGACACAATGTCCGTGATTCCAGTGTGAGCACATTCTACTTTTGAGACACACTGTCCGTGATTCCAGTGTGAACACATTCTACTTTTGAGACACAATGTCCGTGATTCCAGTGTGAGCACATTCTACTTTTGAGACACACTGTCCGTGATTCCAGTGTGAGCACATTCTACTTTTGAGACACACAATGTCCGTGATTCCAGTGTGAGCACATTCTACTTTTGAGACACACTGTCCGTGATTCCAGTGTGAGCACATTCTACTTTTGAGACACACTGTCCGTGATTCCAGTGTGAGCACATTCTACTTTTGAGACACACTGTCCGTGATTCCAGTGTGAGCACATTCTACTTTTGAGACACACTGTCCGTGATTCCAGTGTGAGCACATTCTACTTTTGAGACACAATGTCCGTGATTCCAGTGTGAGCACATTCTACTTTTGAGACACAATGTCCGTGATTCCAGTGTGAGCACATTCTACTTTTGAGACACACACTGTCCGTGATTCCAGTGTGAGCACATTCTACTTTTGAGACACAATGTCCGTGATTCCAGTGTGAGCACATTCTACTTTTGAGACACACACTGTCCGTGATTCCAGTGTGAGCACATTCTACTTTTGAGACACAATGTCCGTGATTCCAGTGTGAGCACATTCTACTTTTGAGACACACACTGTCCGTGATTCCAGTGTGAGCACATTCTACTTTTGAGACACAATGTCCGTGATTCCAGTGTGAGCACATTCTACTTTTGAGACACACTGTCCGTGATTCCAGTGTGAGCACATTCTACTTTTGAGACACACTGTCCGTGATTCCAGTGTGAGCACATTCTACTTTTGAGACACACTGTCCGTGATTCCAGTGTGAGCACATTCTACTTTTGAGACACACATGTCCGTGATTCCAGTGTGAGCACATTCTACTTTTGAGACACACTGTCCGTGATTCCAGTGTGAGCACATTCTACTTTGAGACACACTGTCCGTGATTCCAGTGTGAGCACATTCTACTTTTGAGACACAATGTCCGTGATTCCAGTGTGAGCACATTCTACTTTTGAGACACACAATGTCCGTGATTCCAGTGTGAGCACATTCTACTTTTGAGACACACTGTCCGTGATTCCAGTGTGAGCACATTCTACTTTTGAGACACAATGTCCGTGATTCCAGTGTGAGCACATTCTACTTTTGAGACACACTGTCCGTGATTCCAGTGTGAGCACATTCTACTTTTGAGACACAATGTCCGTGATTCCAGTGTGAGCACATTCTACTTTTGAGACACAATGTCCGTGATTCCAGTGTGAGCACATTCTACTTTTGAGACACACAATGTCCGTGATTCCAGTGTGAGCACATTCTACTTTTGAGACACAATGTCCGTGATTCCAGTGTGAGCACATTCTACTTTTGAGACACAATGTCCGTGATTCCAGTGTGAGCACATTCTACTTTTGAGACACACATGTCCGTGATTCCAGTGTGAGCACATTCTACTTTTGAGACACACACTGTCCGTGATTCCAGTGTGAGCACATTCTACTTTTGAGACACACTGTCCGTGATTCCAGTGTGAGCACATTCTACTTTTGAGACACACATGTCCGTGATTCCAGTGTGAGCACATTCTACTTTTGAGACACAATGTCCGTGATTCCAGTGTGAGCACATTCTACTTTTGAGACACACAATGTCCGTGATTCCAGTGTGAACACATTCTACTTTTGAGACACAATGTCCGTGATTCCAGTGTGAGCACATTCTACTTTTGAGACACACTGTCCGTGATTCCAGTGTGAGCACATTCTACTTTTGAGACACACTGTCCGTGATTCCAGTGTGAGCACATTCTACTTTTGAGACAAACACTGTCCGTGATTCCAGTGTGAACACATTCTACTTTTGAGACACAATGTCCGTGATTCCAGTGTGAGCACATTCTACTTTTGAGACACAATGTCCGTGATTCCAGTGTGAGCACATTCTACTTTTGAGACACACTGTCCGTGATTCCAGTGTGAGCACATTCTACTTTTGAGACACAATGTCCGTGATTCCAGTGTGAGCACATTCTACTTTTGAGACACACTGTCCGTGATTCCAGTTTGAGCACATTCTGCTTTTGAGTAACACTGTCCTGATTCCAGTGTGAGCACATTCTACTTTTGAGACACAATGTCCGTGATTCCAGTGTGAGCACATTCTACTTTTGAGACACACTGTCCGTGATTCCAGTGTGGGCACATTCTACTTTTGAGACAACACTGTCCGTGATTCCAGTGTGAGCACATTCTTCTTTTGAGACACACTGTCCGTGATTCCAGTGTGAGCACATTCTACTTTTGAGACAAACACTGTCCGTGATTCCAGTTTGAGCACATTCTGCTTTTGAGACACAATGTCCATGATTCCAGTGTGAGCACATTCTACTTTTGAGACACACACTGTCCGTGATTCCAGTGTGAGCACATTCTACTTTTGAGACACACTGTCCGTGATTCCAGTGTGAGCACATTCTACTTTTGAGACAAACACTGTCCGTGATTCCAGTGTGAGCACATTCTACTTTTGAGACACACTGTCCGTGATTCAGTGTGAGCACATTCTACTTTTGAGACACACTGTCCGTGATTCCAGTGTGAGCACATTCTACTTTTGAGACACAATGTCCGTGATTCCAGTGTGAGCACATTCTACTTTTGAGACACAATGTCCGTGATTCCAGTGTGAGCACATTCTACTTTTGAGACACACTGTCCGTGATTCCAGTGTGAGCACATTCTACTTTTGAGACACAATGTCCGTGATTCCAGTGTGAGCACATTCTACTTTTGAGACACAATGTCCGTGATTCCAGTGTGAACACATTCTACTTTGAGACACAATGTCCGTGATTCCAGTGTGAGCACATTCTACTTTTGAGACACACTGTCCGTGATTCCAGTGTGAGCACATTCTACTTTTGAGACACAATGTCCGTGATTCCAGTGTGAGCACATTCTACTTTTGAGACACACTGTCCGTGATTCCAGTGTGAGCACATTCTACTTTTGAGACACAATGTCCGTGATTCCAGTGTGAGCACATTCTACTTTTGAGACACACTGTCCGTGATTCCAGTGTGAGCACATTCTACTTTTGAGACACACTGTCCGTGATTCCAGTGTGAGCACATTCTACTTTTGAGACACACTGTCCGTGATTCCAGTGTGAGCACATTCTACTTTTGAGACACACATGTCCGTGATTCCAGTGTGAGCACATTCTACTTTTGAGACACACTGTCCGTGATTCCAGTGTGAGCACATTCTACTTTTGAGACACACTGTCCGTGATTCCAGTGTGAGCACATTCTACTTTTGAGACACACTGTCCGTGATTCCAGTGTGAGCACATTCTACTTTTGAGACACACATGTCCGTGATTCCAGTGTGAGCACATTCTACTTTTGAGACACACTGTCCGTGATTCCAGTGTGAGCACATTCTACTTTTGAGACACAATGTCCGTGATTCCAGTGTGAGCACATTCTACTTTTGAGACACACTGTCCGTGATTCCAGTGTGAGCACATTCTACTTTTGAGACACAATGTCCGTGATTCCAGTGTGAGCACATTCTACTTTTGAGACACAATGTCCGTGATTCCAGTGTGAGCACATTCTACTTTTGAGACACACAATGTCCGTGATTCCAGTGTGAGCACATTCTACTTTTGAGACACAATGTCCGTGATTCCAGTGTGAGCACATTCTACTTTTGAGACACAATGTCCGTGATTCCAGTGTGAGCACATTCTACTTTTGAGACCACAATGTCCGTGATTCCAGTGTGAGCACATTCTACTTTTGAGACACACACTGTCCGTGATTCCAGTGTGAGCACATTCTACTTTTGAGACACACTGTCCGTGATTCCAGTGTGAGCACATTCTACTTTTGAGACACACATGTCCGTGATTCCAGTGTGAGCACATTCTACTTTTGAAACACAATGTCCGCGATTCCAGTGTGAACACATTCTACTTTTGAGACACACAAAATCCGTGATTCCAGTGTGAACACATTCTACTTTTGAGACACAATGTCCGTGATTCCAGTGTGAGCACATTCTACTTTTGAGACACACTGTCCGTGATTCCAGTGTGAGCACATTCTACTTTTGAGACACACTGTCCGTGATTCCAGTGTGAGCACATTCTACTTTTGAGACACACTGTCCGTGATTCCAGTGTGAACACATTCTACTTTTGAGACACACTGTCCGTGATTCCAGTGTGAGCACATTCTACTTTTGAGACACACTGTCCGTGATTCCAGTGTGAACACATTCTACTTTTGAGACACAATGTCCGTGATTCCAGTGTGAGCACATTCTACTTTTGAGACACAATGTCCGTGATTCCAGTGTGAGCACATTCTACTTTTGAGACACAATGTCCGTGATTCCAGTGTGAGCACATTCTACTTTTGAGACACAATGTCCGTGATTCCAGTGTGAGCACATTCTACTTTTGAGACACACTGTCCGTGATTCCAGTGTGAGCACATTCTACTTTTGAGACACACTGTCCGTGATTCCAGTGTGAGCACATTCTGCTTTTGAGACACAATGTCCGTGATTCCAGTGTGAGCACATTCTACTTTTGAGACACACTGTCCGTGATTCCAGTGTGGGCACATTCTACTTTTGAGACAAACACTGTCCGTGATTCCAGTGTGAGCACATTCTTCTTTTGAGACTCACTGTCCGTGATTGCAGTGTGAGCACATTCTACTTTTGAGACAAACACTGTCCGTGATTCCAGTTTGAGCACATTCTGCTTTTGAGACACAATGTCCATGATTCTAGAGTGAGCACATTCTACTTTTGAGACACACACTGTCCGTGATTCCAGTATGAGCACATTCTACTTTTGAGACACAATGTCCATGATTCTACTGTGAGCACATTCTACTTCTGAGACACACACTGTCTGTGATTCCAGTGTGAGCACATTCTACTTTTGAGACACAATGTCAGTGATTCCAGTGTGAGCACTTTCTAATTTTGAAACACACTGTCCGTGATTCCAGTGTGAGCACATTCTACTTTTGAAACACAATGTCCGTGATTCCAGTGTGAGCACATTCTACTTTTGAGACACAATGTCCGTGATTCCAGTGTGAGCACATTCTACTTTTGAGACACAATGTCCGTGATTCCAGTGTGAGCACATTCTACTTTTGAGACACAATGTCCGTGATTCCAGTGTGAGCACATTCTACTTTTGAGACACACACTGTCCGTGATTCCAGTGTGAGCACATTCTACTTTTGAGACACACAATGTCCGTGATTCCACGGTGAGCACATTCTACTTTTGAGACACAATGTCCGTGATTCCAGTGTGAGCACATTCTACTTTTGAGACACAATGTCCGTGATTCCAGTGTGAGCACATTCTACTTTTGAGACACACTGTCCGTGATTCCAGTGTGAGCACATTCTACTTTTGAGACACAATGTCCGTGATTCCAGTGTGAGCACATTCTACTTTTGAGACACAATGTCCGTGATTCCAGTGTGAGCACATTCTACTTTTGAGACACACACTGTCCGTGATTCCAGTGTGAGCACATTCTACTTTTGAGACACACTGTCCGTGATTCCAGTGTGAGCACATTCTACTTTTGAGACACACTGTCCGTGATTCCAGTGTGAACACATTCTACTTTTGAGACACACTGTCCGTGATTCCAGTGTGAGCACATTCTACTTTTGAGACACACACTGTCCGTGATTCCAGTGTGAGCACATTCTACTTTTGAGACACACAATGTCCGTGATTCCAGTGTGAGCACATTCTACTTTTGAGACACACACTGTCCGTGATTCCAGTGTGAGCACATTCTACTTTTGAGACACACTGTCCGTGATTCCAGTGTGAGCACATTCTACTTTTGAGACACACTGTCCGTGATTCCAGTGTGAGCACATTCTACTTTTGAGACACACTGTCCGTGATTCCAGTGTGAGCACATTCTACTTTTGAGACACACACTGTCCGTGATTCCAGTGTGAGCACATTCTACTTTTGAGACACAATGTCCGTGATTCCAGTGTGAGCACATTCTACTTTTGAGACACACACTGTCCGTGATTCCAGTGTGAGCACATTCTACTTTTGAGACACAATGTCCGTGATTCCAGTGTGAGCACATTCTACTTTTGAGACACACTGTCCGTGATTCCAGTGTGAGCACATTCTACTTTTGAGACACAATGTCCGTGATTCCAGTGTGAGCACATTCTACTTTTGAGACACACTGTCCGTGATTCCAGTGTGAGCACATTCTACTTTTGAGACACACATGTCCGTGATTCCAGTGTGAGCACATTCTACTTTTGAGACACACTGTCCGTGATTCCAGTGTGAGCACATTCTACTTTTGAGACCACACTGTCCGTGATTCCAGTGTGAGCACATTCTACTTTTGAGACACACATGTCCGTGATTCCAGTGTGAGCACATTCTACTTTTGAGACACACTGTCCGTGATTCCAGTGTGAGCACATTCTACTTTTGAGACACACATGTCCGTGATTCCAGTGTGAGCACATTCTACTTTTGAGACACACTGTCCGTGATTCCAGTGTGAGCACATTCTACTTTTGAGACACACACTGTCCGTGATTCCAGTGTGAGCACATTCTACTTTTGAGACACACTGTCCGTGATTCCAGTGTGAGCACATTCTACTTTTGAGACACAATGTCCGTGATTCCAGTGTGAGCACATTCTACTTTTGAGACACAATGTCAGTGATTCCAGTGTGAGCACATTCTACTTTTGAGACACACTGTCCGTGATTCCAGTGTGAGCACATTCTACTTTTGAGTAACACTGTCCTGATTCCAGTGTGAGCACATTCTGCTTTTGAGACACAATGTCCGTGATTCCAGTGTGAGCACATTCTACTTTTGAGACACACTGTCCGTGATTCCAGTGTGAGCACATTCTACTTTTGAGACAACACTGTCCGTGATTCCAGTGTGAGCACATTCTTCTTTTGAGACACACTGTCCGTGATTCCAGTGTGAGCACATTCTACTTTTGAGACAAACACTGTCCGTGATTCCAGTGTGAGCACATTCTACTTTTGAGACACAATGTCCGTGATTCCAGTGTGAGCACATTCTACTTTTGAGACACACACTGTCCGTGATTCCAGTGTGAGCACATTCTACTTTTGAGACACACAATGTCCGTGATTCCAGTGTGAGCACATTCTACTTTTGAGACACAATGTCCGTGATTCCAGTGTGAGCACATTCTACTTTTGAGACACAATGTCCGTGATTCCAGTGTGAGCACATTCTACTTTTGAGACACAATGTCCGTGATTCCAGTGTGAGCACATTCTACTTTTGAGACACAATGTCCGTGATTCCAGTGTGAGCACATTCTACTTTTGAGACACAATGTCCGTGATTCCAGTGTGAGCACATTCTACTTTTGAGACACACACTGTCCGTGATTCCAGTGTGAGCACATTCTACTTTTGAGACACACTGTCCGTGATTCCAGTGTGAGCACATTCTACTTTTGAGACACACTGTCCGTGATTCCAGTGTGAACACATTCTACTTTTGAGACACACTGTCCGTGATTCCAGTGTGAGCACATTCTACTTTTGAGACACACTGTCCGTGATTCCAGTGTGAGCACATTCTACTTTTGAGACACACAATGTCCGTGATTCCAGTGTGAGCACATTCTACTTTTGAGACACACTGTCCGTGATTCCAGTGTGAGCACATTCTACTTTTGAGACACACTGTCCGTGATTCCAGTGTGAACACATTCTACTTTTGAGACACACTGTCCGTGATTCCAGTGTGAGCACATTCTACTTTTGAGACACAATGTCCGTGATTCCAGTGTGAGCACATTCTACTTTTGAGACACACTGTCCGTGATTCCAGTGTGAGCACATTCTACTTTTGAGACACAATGTCCGTGATTCCAGTGTGAGCACATTCTACTTTTGAGACACACTGTCCGTGATTCCAGTGTGAGCACATTCTACTTTTGAGACACAATGTCCGTGATTCCAGTGTGAGCACATTCTACTTTTGAGACACACTGTCCGTGATTCCAGTGTGAGCACATTCTACTTTTGAGACACAATGTCCGTGATTCCAGTGTGAGCACATTCTACTTTTGAGACACACTGTCCGTGATTCCAGTGTGAGCACATTCTACTTTTGAGACACACAATGTCCATGATTCCAGTGTGAGCACATTCTACTTTTGAGACACACAATGTCCGTGATTCCAGTGTGAGCACATTCTACTTTTGAGACACACACTGTCCGTGATTCCAGTGTGAGCACATTCTACTTTTGAGACACACACTGTCCGTGATTCCAGTGTGAGCACATTCTACTTTTGAGACACACAATGTCCGTGATTCCAGTGTGAGCACATTCTACTTTTGAGACACAATGTCCGTGATTCCAGTGTGAGCACATTCTACTTTTGAGACACACAATGTCCGTGATTCCAGTGTGAGCACATTCTACTTTTGAGACACACACTGTCCGTGATTCCAGTGTGAGCACATTCTACTTTTGAGACACACACTGTCCGTGATTCCAGTGTGAGCACATTCTACTTTTGAGACACACAATGTCCGTGATTCCAGTGTGAGCACATTCTACTTTTGAGACACACACTGTCCGTGATTCCAGTGTGAGCACATTCTACTTTTGAGACACAATGTCCGTGATTCCAGTGTGAACACATTCTACTTTTGAGACAACACTGTCCGTGATTCCAGTGTGAACACATTCTACTTTTGAGACACAATGTCCGTGATTCCAGTGTGAGCACATTCTACTTTTGAGACACACAAAATCCGTGATTCCAGTGTGAACACATTCTACTTTTGAGACACACAATGTCCGTGATTCCAGTGTGAGCACATTCTACTTTTGAGACACACAGAATCCGTGATTCCAGTGTGAACATACTACTTTTGAGACACAAAATGTCCGTGATTCTAGTGTGAGCACATTCTACTTTTGAGACACAATGTCCGTGATTCCAGTGTGAGCACATTCTACTTTTGAGACACAATGTCCGTGATTCCAGTGTGAGCACATTCTACTTTTGAGACACACAATGTCCGTGATTCCAGTGTGAGCACATTCTACTTTTGAGACACACAATGTCCGTGATTCCAGTGTGAGCACATTCTACTTTTGAGACACAATGTCCGTGATTCCAGTGTGAGCACATTCTACTTTTGAGACACACCTGTCCGTGATTCCAGTGTGAGCACATTCTACTTTTGAGACACAATGTCCGTGATTCCAGTGTGAGCACATTCTACTTTTGAGACACACTGTCCGTGATTCCAGTGTGAGCACATTCTACTTTTGAGACACAATGTCCGTGATTCCAGTGTGAGCACATTCTACTTTTGAGACACAATGTCCGTGATTCCAGTGTGAGCACATTCTACTTTTGAGACACACAATGTCCGTGATTCCAGTGTGAACACATTCTACTTTTGAGAACACAATGTCCGTGATTCCAGTGTGAGCACATTCTACTTTTGAGACACAATGTCCGTGATTCCAGTGTGAGCACATTCTACTTTTGAGACACAATGTCCGTGATTCAGTGTGAGCACATTCTACTTTTGAGACACACTGTCCGTGATTCCAGTGTGAGCACATTCTACTTTTGAGACACAATGTCCGTGATTCCAGTGTGAGCACATTCTACTTTTGAGACACACACTGTCCGTGATTCCAGTGTGAGCACATTCTACTTTTGAGACACAATGTCCGTGATTCCAGTGTGAGCACATTCTACTTTTGAGACACAATGTCCGTGATTCCAGTGTGAGCACATTCTACTTTTGAGACACACTGTCCGTGATTCCAGTGTGAGCACATTCTACTTTTGAGACACAATGTCCGTGATTCCTGTGTGAGCACATTCTACTTTTGAGACACAATGTCAGTGATTCCAGTGTGAGCACATTCTACTTTTGAGACACAATGTCCATGATTCCTGTGTGAGCACATTCTACTTTTGAAACGCTATGTCCGTGATTCCAGTGTGATCACATTCTGCTTTTGAGACACACTGTCCGTGATTTCAGTGTGAGCACATTTTACTTTTGAGACACAATGTCCGTGATTCCAGTGTGAACACATTCTGCTTTTCAGAAAAAATGTCCGTGATTCCAGTGTGAGCATATTCTACTTTTGAGACACACTGTCCGTGATTCCAGTGTCAGCACATTCTACTTTTGAGACACACTGTCCGTGATTCCAGTGTGAACACATTCTACTTTTGCGACACACACTGTCCGTGATTCCACTGTGAGCACATTCTACTTTTGAGACACACTAACCGAGATTCCACTGTGAGCACATTCTATTTTTGAGACACACTGTCCGTGATTCCAGTGTGAACACATTCTACTTTTGCGACACACAATGTCCGTGATTCCAGTGTGTGCACATTCTACTTTTGATACACACTGTCAGTGATTCCAGTGTGAACACATTCTACTTTTGAGACACACTGTCCGTGATTCCAGTGTGTGCACATTCTACTTTTGAGACACAATGTCCATGATTCCAGTGTGAGCACATTCTACTTTTGAGACACACTATCCGTGATACCAGTGTGACCACATTCTGCTTTTGAGTAACACACAATCCGTGATTCCAGTGTTAGCACGACTACTTTTGAGGAACACTGTCCGTGATTCCAGTGTAGCACATTCTACTTTTGAGTCAAACTGTCCGTGATTCCAGTTTCAGCACATTCTACTTTTGAGACACAATATCCGTGATTCCAGTGTGAGCACATTCTACTTTTGAGACACAATGTCCGTGATTCCAGTGTGAGCACATTCTACTTTTGCGACACACTGTCCGTGATTCCAGTGTGAACACATTCTACTTTTGGGACACACTGTCCGTGATTCCAGTGTCAGCACATTCTACTTTTGAGACACAATATCCGTGATTCCAGTGTGAGCACATTCTACTTTTGAGACACAATGTCCGTGATTCCAGTGTGAGCACATTCTACTTTTGAGACACACTGTCCGTGATTCCAGTGTGAACACATTCTACTTTTGAGACACACAATGTCCGTGATTCCAGTGTGAGCTCATTCTGCTTTTGAGACACAATGTCCGTGATTCCAGTGTGAGCACATTCTACTTTTGAAACACAATGACCGTGATTCCAGTGTGAGCACATTCTGCTTTTGATACACAATGTACGTGTTTCCAGTGTGAGCACATTCTACTTTTGAGACACAATGTCCGTGATTCCAGCGTGAGCACATTCTACTTTTGAGACACACAATGTCCGTGATTCCAGTGTGAGCACATTCTACTTTTGAGACACAATGTCAGTGATTCCAGTATGAGCACATTCTAATTTTGAGACACAATGTCAGTGATTCCAGTGTGAGCACATTCTACTTATGAGACACAATGTCCGTGATTCCAGTGTGAGCACATTCTACTTTTGAGACACAATGTCAGTGATTCCAGTGTGAGCACATTCTACTTTTGAGACACACTGTCCATGATTCCAGTGTGAGCACATTCTACTTTTGAGACACAAAGTCAGTGATTCCAGTGTGAGCACATTCTACTTTTGAGACACAATGTCCGTGATTCCAGTGTGAGCACATTCTACTTTTGAGACACAATGTCCGTGATTCCAGTGTGAGCACCTTCTACTTTTGAGACACAATGTCAGTGATTCCAGTGTGAGCACATTCTAATTTTGAGACACAATGTCCGTGATTCCAGTGTGAGCACATTCTACTTTTGAGACACAATGTCAGTGATTCCAGTGTGAGCACATTCTACTTTTGAGACACAATGTCCGTGATTCCAGTGTGAGCACATTCTACTTTTGAGACACAATGTCCGTGATTCCAGTGTGAGCACATTCTACTTTTGAGACACACTGTCCGTGATTCCAGTGTGAGCACATTCTACTTTTGAGACACAATGTCAGTGATTCCAGTGTGAGCATATTCTACTTATGAGACACAATGTCAGTGATTCGAGTGTGAGCACATTCTACTTTTGAGACACACTGTCCGTGACTCCAGTGTGAGCACATTCTACTTTTGAGACACACTGTCCTGATTCCAGTGTGAGCACATTCTACTTATGAGACACAATGTCAGTGATTCCAGTGTGAGCACATTCTACTTTTGAGACACACTGTCCGTGATTCCAGTGTGTGCACATTCTACTTTTGAGACACAATGTCAGTGATTCCAGTGCGAGCACATTCTACTTTTGAGACACACTGTCCATGATTCCAGTGTGAGCACATTCTACTTATGAGACACAATGGCAGTGATTCCAGTGTGAACACATTCTACTTTTGAGTAACACTGTCCATGATTCCAGTGTGAACACATTCTACTTTTGAGACACACACTGTCCGTGATTCCAGTGTGAGCACATTCTACTTTTGAGACACACTGTCCTGATTCCAGTGTGAGCGCATTCTACTTTTGAGACACACAGGGCCATGATTCCAGTGTGAGCACATTCTACTTTTGAGACAAACTGTCCGTGAATCCCGTGTGAGCACTTTCTACTTTTGAGAAACATGCTGTGCGTGATTCCAGTCTGAGCACATTCTACTTTTGAGACAAATTATGTCAGTGATTCCAGTGTGAACACATTCTACTTTTGAGACACACTGTTCGTGATTCCAGTGTGTGCACATTCTACTTTTGAGACACACTGTCCGTGATTGCAGTGGGAGCAAATTCTACTTTTGAGACACAATGTCCGGGATTCCAGTGTGAGCACATTCTACTTTTGAGACACAATGTCCATGATTCGAGTGTGAGCACATTCTACTTTTGAGACACACACTGTCCGTGATTCCATTGTGAGCACATTCTACTTTTGAGACACACACTGTCCGTGATTCCAGTGTGAGCACATTCTACTTTTGTACAAACACTGAACGTGATTCTAGTGTGTGCACATTCGGCTAATGAGACACACTTTGTCCGTGATTCAATTTTGAGCTCATTCTACTTTTGAGACACAATTTTCGTGATTCCAGTGTGAGCACATTCTACTTTGGAGACACACACTGTCCGTGATTCCAGTGTGAGCACATTTGTAAGGGGTATCTTAAGTGTGCGGTTCGAATCAACCAACACCCCTCCGGTTCCTAGACTTTGGGCTTATTTCGGGGTTGTGAACAAAATTGCAGTAAACAGGTTCTGATGAAAGAAATGTACATTATTAAAAGAAAAAAGGTAACAAACTTGAAACACACTTATTACTTAAACACAGATTCGGGGAACAGTCGGCACAAGCGAGGGAAATGACAATATATCAAACAAAACATTATCCCTCCCAAATATCCCACTATCTGGCTAGGTTTTTGGTTTCAGGAGATCAGGGATAATGCTCACCAACGAATCATTGTCAGGATATTAGAGTATTTTGTTTAAAAGGACTCCGTAAGGCCCTTGGTGCTGCGAGGTGTCTGATGGCCACTGCGGCAGTCGCTCTGGTTTCTTCTTGCGTGCTAATCTTCTGGCCTTCTTCCTCGTGGCTTTTGGTACGTTTTGCTGGAGCAGGGAGAGAGCTGTGTCCGCGTCGCCAGTCAGTCCAAAGAGAGAGATTATGGCACAGGCTTTCAAATTATACTGTTTCTTTTTCGCGCTAAAAACCCCTTACTAAAACGAATTCCTTTTAGAATGTAAATGTCCCTTACTTCGTCCAATTGTCTAGTCTTTGGCGAACCTGCCAGTTCCGATGGTTTTTGCTTAGTGTTAATCGCTTTCCGATTTAAAACACGGCCTTATCTACGCGCCAAATCTCACTCTATTGTCCTTCTGTTGGCGCGCTTTTAAATCGGTTCTCTGGATACCTGGTTGATTGGTTTTTTGGATGGGATAATGGCTATGAAACTGAGTGATCAAAGTTATATTGTCATTGAATCGTTTTTAGATTACCAGCATCTTGTTTGCCCCTGGGAATCCATATTTGAATGTGTTTGTGAGTTTGGCATTGTGTCCAACAATTCCCAGACAGCTTGATCCGTTCAATGACCGGCCACGCCCCTCGCAGCTTGCCTGTGAAAAAAAATGTTTCTCCCAACAATAAGATTTAAAAAATCAGATCAACAGGATAGTTAGGCTAAATACGTGGCTTGAGCAGCGGTGTAAGAGGGAGGGTTTAAAATTTTTGAGGCATTGGAACCAGTTTTGTGGTAGGTGTGACCTATACAAAAGGGACGGTCTACACCTGTGCAAGGATGGAACTGATGTTCTCGGGGTAATTTTTGATAAAGCAGTTCGGGAGCATTTAAACTAGTATGGCAGGGGGCTAGAAACCTAAGTAGTGAAATAGAGGAAAGTGAAAGGCAGACAGAAATAAATGGTAAAAGGGTGAGGAACAAAAAACAAAGGGCCAAACCAATTCATAAAAAATGTGAGCATAAAAAAAGCCTGAGGGTATTATACCTTAATGCGAGAAGCATCAGGAACAAGGTAGATGAATTAGCTGTGGAAATAGAGGTTAATAATTATGACCTAATTGGGATTACGGAAACATGGTTGCAGGGTGAGCAGGGCTGGGAGCTTAACATACAGGGGTATTCAGTATTTAGGAAGGATCGACAAAAAAGAAAGGGAGGAGGGGTAGCATTGCTGGTAAAAGAAGGGATAAATGCAATTGAAAGGAAGGATATTAACTCAGTTAATACAGAATCTATATGGGTGGAGCTAAGAAATAGCGAGGGGCGAAAAACATTAATAGGAGTGGTATATAGGCCTCCAAATAGTAAAATAGAGGTTGGGGAGGGCATCACGAGGGAAATTAGAGAAGCGTGCAATAAGAGCACAGCTGTCATCATAGGTGACTTTAACTTACATATAGATTGGAATAGCCTAATCAGTAAAAATAATGAGGAGGAGGAATTCCTTGAGTGTTTAAGGGATGGTTATCTGGATCAATATGTCGAGGAACCAACTCGGGAACAGGCTATATTGGACTGGGTACTGTGCAATGAGAAGGGACTAATTAGTAATCTTGTTGTACGGGGACCCTTGGGTCAGAGCGATCATAACATGATCGATTTCTCACTCGAAATGGAGAGCGAAGAAATTGACTCAGACACTAAGGTCCTGAATTTAAACAAGGGGAATTATGATGCCATTAGACGGGAACTGAGTAGGTATGATTGGACAACGTTCCTGGGAGGACTGGAGGTAGATAAACAATGGCAAGCATTTAAAGATAGAATGACAAAATTGCAAAAATTGTTTATACCAATCTGGCATAAAAGGAAATCTAAAAAGGTGACTCAACCGTGGATAACAGGGGAAATTAGAGACAGCATAAAATCCAAAGATAGGGCGTATAAAATAGCCAAAAAAAGCACCAGAGCGGAAGATTGGGAACAGTTTAAGATAGAGCAAAGGAGGACAAAGGGCTTAATCAAGAGGGGCAAAATAGCTTACGAAAGCAAGCTGGCGGAAAATATAAAAACTAACTCCAAAAGCTTTTATAAGTATATCAAGAGGAAAAGACTGGTGAAAACCAAAGTTGGCCCATTGCAGTCAGATACGGGGGAATATATAACGGGAAATAAAGAAATGGCAGACCAACTAAATGCATACTTTGGGTCAGTCTTTACGAAGGAAGACACAAAAAACCTCCCTGGGATATCGGGAAAAATAGGGACATTTGCAAAGGAGGAACTGACGCAAGTCAATATCTCTAAGGATATGGTGTTAAGGAAGCTAAAGGGATTGAAGGCGGACAAATCCCCAGGGCCTGATAACATGCATCCTAGGGTGCTGAAGGAGGTGGCCCTAGAGATAGCGCATGCACTAAGTATGATTTTTCAGAATTCATTAGACTCGGGAACAGTGCCCATGGATTGGAGGGTAGCTAACGTTACCCCACTATTCAAAAAGTGGGGTAGGGAAAAAGCAGGTAATTACAGACCTGTAAGCCTTACATCAGTTGTGGGCAAAATGCTGGAGTCCATCATTAAGGATGAAATAGCGGAGCACTTAGCAAATGGGGACAGGATAGGACAGAGTCAACATGGATTTACAAAGGGTAAATCGTGCTTGACTAATCTATTGGAATTTTTTGAGGGAGTAACTGGTAAAATAGATGGGGGAGAGCCAGTAGATGTGGTGTACCTGGACTTCCAAAAGGCCTTCGATAAGGTCCCACATAAAAGATTAGCAGGGAAAATTGAAGCTCATGGGATAAAGGGGAAAGTATTGACGTGGATAGAGAACTGGCTGTCAGATAGAAAACAGAGAGTTGGAATAAACGGCTCATTTTCTGAATGGCAGGCAGTAACAAGTGGGGTACCACAGGGATCTGTCCTGGGTCCCCAGCTGTTCACAATTTACATTAATGACCTGGATCAGGGAGTCGGATGCAGCATTTCCAAATTTGCAGACGACACTAAACTAGGAGCGGGGGTGGGCTCAGAGGAGGAGACCAGGAAGCTCCAGAGCGATTTGGACAGACTGGGTGATTGGGCGGATAAATGGCAGATGCACTATAATGTGGACAAGTGCGAAGTTATCCAGCTTGGGTGCAGGAACGGGAGGGCAAATTATTATTTAAATGGCAATAAATTGGAAGAGGGGGAAGTACAGAGAGACCTGGGTGTTCTTGTACACCAGTCACTGAAGGCGAGCATGCAGGTGCAACAGGCGGTCAAGAAGGCAAACGGTATGCTGGCCTTCATAGCAAAAGGGTTGGAATACAGGAACAGGGATACCTTGCTGCAGCTGTACAGGGCACTGGTGAGACCACACCTCGAGTACTGTGTACAGTTTTGGTCGCCTCATCTGAGGAAAGATGTTCTTGCCATGGAGGGGGTGCAGCGGCGATTCACCAGGCTGATACCAGGAATGGCGGGATTGACCTATGAGGAGAGACTATGTAGTTTAGGGATGTACACACTGGAGTTTAGAAGATTGAGAGGGGACCTCATAGAAGTGTATAAAATTCTGACAGGTCTAGACAGACTAGATGCAGAAGGAATGTTTCCCTTGGCGGGTGAGAACAGAACTAGAGGACATAATTTAAGGATAAGGGCTAAACCATTTAGGACAGAAATGAGGGGGAATTTCTTCACTCAGAGGGTGGTGAACCTGTGGAACTCATTGCCACAGAGGGCAGTGTACGCCAGCTCATTAAATATATTTAAGAGGGAATTAGATATATTTCTACAGGCAAAAGGGCTTAAGGGTTACGGAGAGAAGGCGGGGACGGGATACTGAATTGGAGGATCAGCCATGATCTCATTAAATGGCGGAGCAGGCTCGAAGGGCCGGATGGCCTACTCCTGCTCCTATCTTCTATGTATCTATGTATCTATGTATATTGTAATTGAATCGTTTTTAGATTACCAGCATCTTGTTTGCCCCTGAGAATCCATATTTGAATGTGTTTGTGAGTTTAGCATTGTCTCAAACAATTCCCAGACAGCTTGATCCGTTCACTGACCGGCCACGCCCCTCACAGCTTGTCTGTGAAAAAAAATGTCTCTCCCAACAATAAGATTTAAAAAATCAGAGTCCTCAGGTTTTCTTCTTGTGATCTTTAGGTTTTTACATCAAATCACTTCACTGAGGTCCCATCATCCCAAGTTTGTATGAAAAGTCCAAAAATCACTCCATTTAGGACACTGTTCGAGTTTCTGGGTGATTTTGCGAAGCCTACACATTGTAATTTTGAATTACAGACTGTCCTTGATTCCAGTGTGAGCAAATTCTACTTTTGAGTCACACAATGTCCGTGATTCCAGTGTGAGCACATACTACTTGTGAGACACACACTGTCCGTGATACCAGTGTGACCACATTCTGCTTTTGAGTAACACACAGTCCGTTATTCCAGTGTTAGCACAACTACTTTTGAGACACACACTGTCCGTGATTCCAGTGTGAGCACATTCTACTTTTGAGACATAATGTCCGTGATTCCAGTGTGAACTCATTCTACTTTTGAGACACACTTCCGTGATTCCAGTGTGAGCACATTCTACTTTTAAGACACAGACTCTCCGTGATTCCAGTGTGAGCACATTCTACTTTTGAGACACACACTGTCTGTGATTCCAGTGTGAGAACATTCTACTTTTGAGACACACACTGTCTGTGATTCCAGTGTGAGCACATTCTACTTTTGAGAAACAATGTACGTGATTCCAGTTTGAGTACATTCTACTTTGGAGACACACACTTTTCGTAATTCCAGTGTGTGCACATTCTACTTTTGAGACACACAGTCCGTGATTCCAGTGTGTGCACATTCTACGTTTGAGACACACAATGTCCGTGATTGCAGTGTGAGTAAATTTTCCTTTCGGGATACACACTGACCGTGATTCCACTGTGAGTACATTCTACTTCTGAGACCCACAATATACGTGATTCAAGTGTGAGCACATTCTTCTTTTGAGACACACACATTCCGGGATTCCAGTGTGAATACATTCTACATTTTAGACACACAGTCCGGGATTCCAGTGTGAGCACATTCTACTTTTGAGACAAAATTGAGAAGTCGCACAACACCAGGTTATAGTCCAACAGTTTTACTTGAAATCACGAGCGTTCGGAGCGCTGCTCCTTCGTCACGGAAAGTGAAGGAATACAAATCTGCAAAGCATATATAGACAGAGAACAATGTGTAGCGTACAATGTCAGATGACTACAGTAAATCTTTCTGACTGCCCTCCACCACACCTCGGCAGACATACAATCAGGCTAGTCAGGAAGGCATTACATCAAAGACACAGCAAAATACAGCTAAGACAATGAGGTGGGGTCACAGGGGGTCCAACATGTCAAATGCTGCCGTCTGTATGGTTAAGTTTTTTACTTTTTTAAAAACTGGAAATCACATCTGTGAACAAGTCAACGACGACTTGAGTCTGGATGACACTACGTCATGTAGCGTGACATGAAACCCAAGATCCCGGTTGAGGCCGTCCTCATGGGTGCGTACCTTGGCTATCAGTTTCTGCTCGATGATTTTGTGTTGTCGTGTGTCTCGAAGGCCGCCTTGGAGAACGCTTATCCGCAGATCCGAGGCTGAATGTCCTTGACTGCTGAAGTGTTCCCCGACTGGGAGGTAACAATCTTGCCTGGCGATTGTTGTGCGGTGTCCGTTCGTACGTTGTCGCAGTGTCTGCATGGTCTCGCTGATGTACCATGCTGCGGTGCATTCTTTCCTGCAACGTAACAGGTAGACAACATTGGCCGAGTCACATTAGTATGTACCATATACCTGGTGGGTAGTGTCCTCACGTGTGATGATGGTATCTGTGTTGATGATCTGGCATGTCTTGCAGAGGTTGCCGTGGCAGGGATGTGTGGTGTCGTGGTCGCTGTTCTCCTGACAGCTGGGTAATTTGCTGCGAACGATGGCACTTTTGACGTTAGGCGGCTGCTTGAAGGCGTGTAGTGGAGGTGTGGGGATGGCCTTAGCGAGGTGTTCGTCGTCATCGATGACATGTTGAAGGCTGCAAAGAAGATGGCGTAGCTTCTCCGCTCCGGGTAAATACTGGACGATGTAGGGTACTCTGTTGGTTGTGTCCCGTGTTCGCCTTCTGAGGAGGTCTATGCGATTTTTCGCTGTGGCCCGTCGGAACTGTCGATCGATGAGTCGAGCGTCATATCCCGTTCTTACGAGGGCGTCTTTCAGCGTCCGTAGGTGTTCATCGCGTTCCTCCTCGTCTGAGCAGATCCTGTGCATTCGTAGGGCTTGTCCATAGGGGATGGCTTCTTTAACGTGGTTAGGGTGGAAGCTGGAGAAGTGGAGCATCGTGAGGTTGCCCGTGGGCATGCGGTAGAGTGAAGTGATGAGGTGTCCGTCTTTGATGGAGATTTGTGTTTCCAAGAATTAAACCGATTCTGAGGAGTAGCCCACGGTGAGTTTGATGGTGGGATGGAAATTGTTGATGTTATCGTGTAGTCTTTTCAGTGATCCTTCGCCGTGGGTCCAAAGGAAGAAAATGTCGTCGATGTATCTGGTGTACAGCGTTGGTTGGTGGTCCTGTGCAGCGAAGAAGTCTTGCTCGAACTTGTGCATGAAGATGTTGGCGTATTGGGGTGTGAATTTGGTCCCCATGGCTGTTCCGTGTGTTTGGGTAAAAAACTGGTTGTCGAAGGTGAAGACATTGTGGTCAAGGATGAAGCGGATGAATTGTAGCATGGTGTCTGGAGATTGGCTGTTGTCGGTGTTGAGTACTGAGGCTGTCGCAGCGATGCCGTCATCGTGGGGGATACTGGTGTAGAGTGCCGATACGTCCATCGTGGCGAGGTGTGTTACTGGTTCAACTGGTCCATGGGTGCTGAGTTTCTGTAAGAAGTATGTAGTGTCGCGACAGAAGCTGGTGGTTCCCTGTACGATGGGTTTCAGGATGCCCTCGACGTACCCAGAGAGGTTCCCACACAGGGTTCGTTCCGATGCATGAAACGATAGGACGTCCGGGTAAGTTGGCTTTTACTATCTTTGGGAGGCAGTAGAAGTCTCCTACGCAGGGAGGTTGTTGGATGAGAGCACGTAGGATGCTTTGAAGGTCTGGATCGAAGGTCTTGATCCGTCTATTGAGTTCGCGGGTGTGTTCTTTGTTCGGATCTGCAGGTAACTGTCTGTAGTGTTCCAGGTTGTCCAGTTGTCGGTATGCTTCTTTGCAATAGTCCATTCTGTTCTGTATGACGATGGCTCCTCCTTTGTCCGCTGGTTTGATGATGATGTTGTGGTTGGTCTTGAGAGCATGGATGGCGTTGCGTTGTGCTCGGGTTACATTCTGGACTGTCTTGTGAGAGCGGCTGATGAATCTGGCGTTGATGCATTTCCTGACAGCTTGAGCATACATGTCAAGCTTAGGGCAGCGACTCTCCGGAGGGGTCCAATTTGAATCTTTCTTCTTCGGTTGATGCTTGGATGACGAGGGAGATACAGTAGAAGATGAAACAAATAAAGAGGATGTATGATGTATGTCAGGTGAATTATTCAAGGGAGAACCAGACCAAATACAATCAGTTGAGAGGGGATGCGAAGTTGAAAATAAGATTGGCAAAGAGAGAATATGAGAATACAATGGCGGTTAACATAAAGGGGACCAAAAAAGTCTTCTACCGGCATGTAATCATTAAGCGGGTAGTAAGAGGCGGGGTGGGGCCTGTTAGCAACAAAGTAGGTGATATATGTTTAGAGGCACCGGGTAAGGTTGGATGACTCAATGACTGCATTGTATCGGTGTTTACTAAGGAGGTAGATGCTGTAGAAGTGGAAAAGGTAGAAGCAAAAGAAGCTTTGAAAATTAAAAGACAGGATGCAACAGAAAGGCTGGGTATGCATAGATTGGATAAGTCGCCTCATCCAGATGGCTTGCATCCCAGATTGCTAAGGGAATTTGTGCAGGAGATAGTGTAAGGGCTTGCCATAATTTTGCAGTCTTCCCTAGATGCGGGAGAGGTGCCTCAGGTTTAGAAAGTGGAAAAAAGTGACACCAATGTTCAGGAAATGGTATGAGGACAATCCTAGTAACTACAGGCCGCTTAGTTTAAAATCAGTGATGGGTAAAGTTTTAGAAACAATAAACAAGGAAAAATTTAAGGGGCACTTGGAGAGCTTTAAGCGAATTAAGGAAAGCCAGCACGCATTTATAAAAGGCAGATCATGTTTGACTAATCTAATTGAATTTTTGATGAAGTAGCAGAGAGGATCGATGAAGGAAATGCAATGGATATTGTCTGCATGGGTTTTCGGAGGGCGTTTGAAAAAGTACCACACAGAAGGCTGATTAACAAAATTGAGGCTCATGGAATAGGTGGGTCAGTAGCTACTTCGATAAGGAATTGGTATAAAAGACAGAAAACAACGAGTTGTGGTAAATGGCGATTTTTCCGACTGGAGGATGGTTGTTAGTGGTGTACCCCAAGGATCAGTGCTGGTGCCACTCTTTTTTTGACATATACAAATTACCTGGATATTGAAATACAAAGTACCATTTCTAAATTTGCCGATGACACCAGACTTGGATGTGTGGCAAACAGTGAGGATGATATCAATCGACTGTAATGGGACATAGAATATCTAACAGAATGGGCAGACAAGTGGCAGACGGAAATTAAAACAGAGAAGTGTCAACTGATCCATTTTGGCAGAAGGAACAGCGAGAGACAATATACACTTAATGGCACAGCTTTAAAGAGGGTGCAGGGACAGAGATACATGCGAGTTAAAGTGCAAAGGTTCGTGAAGGCACTTCTATCGAATACATCACTTTAATCAAACACAACACTTCAATCTAACACAACACTTCAATCTAATACAGCACTTCAATCTAATACAGCACTTCATTCGAATAAAGCACTTCAATCTAATACAGCACTTCAATCTAATACAGCACTTCAATCTAATACAGCACTTCAATCTAATACAGCACTTCAATCTAATACAGCACTTCAATCTAACACAGCACTCAATCGAATACAGCTCTTCAATCTAATACAGCACTTCAATCTAATACAGCACTTCAATCTAATACAACACTTAAATCTAATACAGCACTTCAATCTAATACAGCACTTAGTCGAATGCAGCACTTCAGTCTGATGCAACACCTCAGATGAACACACCATCCCAAACTCATACAACATCTAACTTTCAACAGCATCTCAAATAAATACAGCCCCTGAAACTAATGCATCATGTTGACCTAAGATAGCACCTCAGATTAATTGTTTACTCCAAAGCAACTAACCTTATTTATGACTTGCTTACTTTACTGTTCCAACCTCTTTGAAGAACAGGCTATATCATCCGTCATCTTTCTATACTATTGCTAAAGCATTCCTCTACCTATGACTATTATTCTAGCATTTACACAAATGCAGCTCCTCAAACTTTTGCAGCACTACACACTAATTCTGTATCCAAAACTATTGGAATGCCTCCAACCAGTAAAGGATCTGAAACTAAAACAGCCCCTCAAACTTATACAGCTCATCCAACTGATACAGCTCCTCAAACTAAGTCAGCACCTCAAACGAAGTCAGCACCTCAAATTAACACAGTACTTCAAACTAGTACAGCTCCTAAAACTAAGGGAATAACTCAAACTTGTAGAGCTCCTCAAAATAATACAGCATCTCAAACTAATACAGTACCTCAAATTAATACAGACCCTCAAACTAATACAGCACCTCAAACTAATACAGCACCTCAAACTAATACAGACCCTCAAACTAATACAGCACCTCAAACTAATACAGCACCTCAAAGTAATACAGTACCTCAAATTAATACAGACCCTCAAACTAATGCAGCACCTCAAACTAATACAGCAACTCAAAGTAATACAGTACCTCAAACTAATACAGCCCCTCAAACTAATACAGCCCCTCAAACTAATACAGCACCTCAAACTAATACAGTACCTCAAAGTAATACAGCCCCTCAAACTAATACAGCCCCTCAAACTAATGCAGCCCCTCAAACTAATACAGCACCTCAAACTAATACAGTACCTCAAAGTAATACAGCACCTCAAACTAATACAG
Organism: Squalus acanthias; assembly: GCA_030390025.1. Taxonomy (NCBI): domain Eukaryota; kingdom Metazoa; phylum Chordata; class Chondrichthyes; order Squaliformes; family Squalidae; genus Squalus; species Squalus acanthias. The sequence continues at coordinate 739,083 of JASTWF010000081.1, forward strand.
ACCCTCAAACTAATACAGACCCTCAAACTAATACAGCACCTCAAACTAATACAGCACCTCAAACTAATACAGCACCTCAAACTAATACAGCACCTCAAACTAATACAGCACCTCAAACTAATACAGACCCTCAAACTAATACAGCACCTCAAACTAATACAGCACCTCAAAGTAATACAGTACCTCAAATTAATACAGACCCTCAAACTAATACAGCACCTCAAACTAATACAGCACCTCAAATTAATACAGACCCTCAAACTAATACAGCACCTCAAACTAATACAGCACCTCAAACTAATACAGACCCTCAAACTAATACAGCACCTCAAACTAATACAGCACCTCAAAGTAATACAGTACCTCAAATTAATACAGACCCTCAAACTAATGCAGCACCTCAAACTAATACAGCAACTCAAAGTAATACAGTACCTCAAACTAATACAGCCCCTCAAACTAATACAGCCCCTCAAACTAATACAGCACCTCAAACTAATACAGTACCTCAAAGTAATACAGCCCCTCAAACTAATACAGCACCTCAAACTAATACAGCACATCAAATTAATACAGCCCCTCAAACTAATGCAGCCCCTCAAACTAATACAGCACCTCAAACTAATACAGTACCTCAAAGTAATACAGCACCTCAAACTAATACAGACCCTCAAACTAATACAGACCCTCAAACTAATACAGCACCTCAAACTAATACAGCACCTCAAACTAATACAGCACCTCAAACTAATACAGCACCTCAAACTAATACAGCACCTCAAACTAATACAGACCCTCAAACTAATACAGACCCTCAAACTAATACAGTACCTCAAACTAATACAGTACCTCAAACTAATACAGTACCTCAAACTAATACAGTACCTCAAACTAATACAGCACCTCAAACTAATACAGCTTCTCAAACTAATACAGACCCTCAAACTAATACAGACCCTCAAACTAATACAGGCCCTCAAACTAATACAGACCCTCAAACTAACACAGTACCGCTAACTAATACAGCTCCTCAAACTAATACAGACCCTCAAACTAACACAGCTCCTCACACTAATACAGCACCTCAAACTAATACAGTACCTCAAACTAATACAGCACCTCAAACTAATACAGACCCTCAAACTAATACAGACCCTCAAACTAATACAGACCCTCAAACTAATACAGTACCTCAAACTAATACAGCACCTCAAACTAATACAGACCCTCAAACTAATACAGACCCTCAAACTAATACAGACCCTCAAACTAATACAGTACCCCAAACTAATACAGTACCTCAAATTAATACAGCACCTCAAACTAATACAGACCCTCAAACTAATACAGACCCTCAAACTAACACAGTACCTCAAACTAATACAGCACCTCAAACTAATACAGCACCTCAAATTAATACAGCACCTCAAACTAATACAGACCCTCAAACTAATACAGACCCTCAAACTAATACAGATACTCAAACTAATACAGCCCCTCAAATTAATACAGCCCCTCAAACTAATACAGCCCCTCAAACTAATACAGCACCTCAAACTAATACAGACCCTCAAACTAATACAGCCCCTCAAACTAATACAGACCCTCAAACTAATACAGCACCTCAAACTAATACAGCCCCTCAAACTAATACAGCACCTCAAGCGAATATAGAAAATCAAATTAATACAGCACCACAAACTAATACAGCACCTCAAGCGAATATAGAAAATCAAATTAATACAGCACCACAAACTAATACAGCCCCTCAAACTAATACAGCCCCTCAAACTAATACAGCACCTCAAGCGTATATAGGAAATCAAATTAATACAGCACCTCAAACTAATACAGCACCTCAAACTAATACAGACCCTCAAACTAATACAGCCCCTCAAACTAATACAGGCTCTCAAACTAATACAGCACCTCAAACTAATACAGCACCTCAAACTAATACAGACCCTCAAACTAATACAGCCCCTCAAACTAATACAGCCTCTCAAACTAATACAGCACCTCAAACTAATACAGCACCACAAACTAATACAGCCCCTCAAACTAATACAGCCTCTCAAACTAATACAGCAGCTCAAACTAATACAGACCCTCAAACTAATACAGCCCCTCAAACTAATACAGCCCCTCAAACTAATACAGACCCTCAAACTAATACAGCCCCTCAAACTAATACAGACCCTCAAACTAATACAGCTCCTCAAACTAATACAGCCCCTCAAACTAATACAGCTCCTCAAACTAATACAGACCCTCAAACTAATACAGCCCCTCAAACTAATACAGCCCCTCAAACTAATACAGCTCCTCAAACTAATACAGCTCCTCAAACTAATACAGCCCCTCAATCTAATACAGTACCTCAAACTAATACAGCACCTCAAGCGAATACAGCACCTCAAACTAATACAGCACCTCAAGCGAATACAGCACCTCAAACTAATACAGCACCTCAAGCGAATACAGCACCTCAAACTAATACAGCACCTCAATCTAATACAGCCCCTCAAATTAATACAGCACCTCAAACTAATACAGCACCGCAAACTAATACAGCACCTCAAACTAATACAGCACCTCAAGCGAATATAGAAAATCAAATTAATACAGCACCACAAACTAATACAGCACCTCAAACTAATATAGCACCTCAAACTAATACAGCACCTCAAACTAATACAGCACCTCAAACTAATACAGCACCGCAAACTAATACAGCCCCTCAAACTAATACAGCACCTCAAACTAATACAGCCCCTCAAACTACATAGATACATAGATACATACATAGAAGATAGGAGCAGGAGTAGGCCATCCGGCCCTTCGAGCCTGCTCCGCCATTTAATGAGATCATGGCTGATCCTCCAATTCAGTATCCCGTCCCCGCCTTCTCTCCGTAACCCTTAACCCCTTTTGCCTGTAGAAATATATCTAATTCCCTCTTAAATATATTTAATGAGCTGGCGTACACTGCCCTCTGTGGCAATGAGTTCCACAGGTTCACCACCCTCTGAGTGAAGCAATTCCCCCTCATTTCTGTCCTAAATGGTTTAGCCCTTATCCTTAAATTATGTCCTCTAGTTCTGTTCTCACCCGCCAAGGGAAACATTCCTTCTGCATCTAGTCTGTCTAGACCTGTCAGAATTTTATACACTTCTATGAGGTCCCCTCTCAATCTTCTAAACTCCAGTGTGTACATCCCTAAACTACATAGTCTCTCCTCATAGGTCAATCCCGCCATTCCTGGTATCAGCCTGGTGAATCGCCGCTGCACCCCCTCCATGGCAAGAACATCTTTCCTCAGATGAGGCGACCAAAACTGTACACAGTACTCGAGGTGTGGTCTCACCAGTGCCCTGTACAGCTGCAGCAAGGTATCCCTGTTCCTGTATTCCAACCCTTTTGCTATGAAGGCCAGCATACCGTTTGCCTTCTTGACCGCCTGTTGCACCTGCATGCTCGCCTTCAGTGACTGGTGTACAAGAACACCCAGGTCTCTCTGTACTTCCCCCTCTCCCAATTTATTGCCATTTAAATAATAATTTGCCCTCCCGTTCCTGCACCCAAGGTGGATAACTTCGCACTTGTCCACATTATAGTGCATCTGCCATTTATCCGCCCAATCACCCAGTCTGTCCAAATCGCTCTGGAGCTTCCTGGTCTCCTCCTCTGAGCCCACACCCCCTCCTAGTTTAGTGTCGTCTGCAAATTTGGAAATGCTGCATCCGACTCCCTGATCCAGGTCATTAATGTAAATTGTGAACAGCTGGGGACCCAGGACAGATCCCTGTGGTACCCCACTTGTTACTGCCTGCCATTCAGAAAATGAGCCGTTTATTCCAACTCTCTGTTTTCTATCTGACAGCCAGTTCTCTATCCACGTCAATACTTTCCCCTTTATCCCATGAGCTTCAATTTTCCATGCTAATCTTTTATGTGGGACCTTATCGAAGGCCTTTTGGAAGTCCAGGTACACCACATCTACTGGCTCTCCCCCATCTATTTTACCAGTTACTCCCTCAAAAAATTCCAATAGATTAGTCAAGCACGATTTACCCTTTGTAAATCCATGTTGACTCTGTCCTATCCTGTCCCCATTTGCTAAGTGCTCCGCTATTTTATCCTTAATGATGGACTCCAGCATTTTGCCCACAACTGATGTAAGGCTTACAGGTCTGTAATTACCTGCTTTTTCCCTACCCCCCTTTTTGAATAGTGGGGTAACGTTAGCTACCCTCCAATCCATGGGCACTGTTCCCGAGTCTAATGAATTCTGAAAAATCATACTTAGTGCATCCGCTATCTCTAGGGCCACCTCCTTCAGTACCCTAGGATGCATGTTATCAGGCCCTGGGGATTTGTCCGCCTTCAATCCCTTTAGCTTCCTTAACACCATATCCTTAGAGATATTGATTTGCGTCAGTTCCTCCTTTGCCAATGTCCCTATTTTTCCCGATATCCCAGGGAGGTTTTTTGTGTCTTCCTTCGTAAAGACTGACCCAAAGTATGCATTTAGTTGGTCTGCCATTTCCTTATTTCCCGTTATATATTCCCCCGTATCTGACTGCAATGGACCAACTTAGGTTTTCACCAGTCTTTTCCTCTTGATATACTTATAAAAGCTTTTGGAGTTAGTTTTTATATTTTCCGCCAGCTTGCTTTCGTAAGCTATTTTTCCCCTCTTGATTAAGCCCTTTGTCCTCCTTTGCTCTATCTTAAACTGTTCCCAATCTTCCGCTCTGGTGCTTTTTTTGGCTATTTTATACGCCCTATCTTTGGATTTTATGCTGTCTCTAATTTCCCCTGTTATCCACGGTTGAGTCACCTTTTTAGATTTCCTTTTATGCCAGATTGGTATAAACAATTTTTGCAATTTTGTCATTCTATCTTTAAATGCTTGCCATTGTTTATCTACCTCCAGTCCTCCCAAGAACGTTGTCCAATCAGATCTACTCAGTTCCCGTCTAATGGCATCATAATTCCCCTTGTTTAAATTCAGGACCTTAGTCTCTGAGTCAATTTCTTCGCTCTCCATTTCGAGTGAGAAATCGATCATGTTATGATCGCTCTGACCCAAGGGTCCCCGTACAACAAGATTACTAATTAGTCCCTTCTCATTGCACAGTACCCAGTCCAATATAGCCTGTTCCCGAGTTGGTTCCTCGACATATTGATCCAGATAACCATCCCTTAAACACTCAAGGAATTCCTCCTCCTCATTATTTTTACTGATTAGGCTAGTCCAATCTATATCTAAGTTAAAGTCACCTATGATGACAGCTGTGCTCTTATTGCACGCTTCTCTAATTTCCCTCGTGATGCCCTCCCCAACCTCTATTTTACTATTTGGAGGCCTATATACCACTCCTATTAATGTTTTTCGCCCCTCGCTATTTCTTAGCTCCACCCATATAGATTCTGTATTAATATTCTGTTGGTTTTGAATATTTAAGGTGATCTTTTCGCTGCACCCACTACAAGACCAACATATCCTTCCTGGGGTGAAGTGCAATACACCGAATGAAGCACACCAGCTGGGGTCTAACAAAAGCATGAAACAACTCAAGCATAACTCGCTCCACTTTGTATTCCAGCCCGCTTGAGATAAATGCCCTCATTCCTTTAGCCTTTTGACTGGGCCACGAGCACGTTACTCAACAAACATTGGCTCGGATTTTCCGGGGCTTTTGACCACGGACGTGGTTGTCAGTGCCCAAAAAGTTCCTGGTTTCCGCATGTGATGCGCATGCGCGAAAACCCGAAACTCGCGATCTGTCAAGGTTTTGCTTCACAGAACATACGCATCTGCAGGAAATGTAAATTCGCTGGCACAAAATTGGGCTCTTTGCGCAACTACTGCATAATGAATACCCATGAAGCAGAAACAGGAAAAAGCACGTGTAATGCCTTCTTTTACCAGGATAAGTGTTTAAATATATATTAAAATATTTTTTAAATCATTTAACCTTATGTTATTTTGGCCCCTTGAAAAATGTTTACATTTATTTTTCAAAGCAATTAATATTTATTTTAAATGTTTAATTATATTGTATATTAATTTATTCTGGTCATGAGATCATTTATTCATATATTTGAGGGTTGTGAACGTGCTGGGATTCCTATCATACTTATGGGGATTCCGTACGTAAAAGGAATCCTAATAAGCATAACGGAAATCACCCTTTTTGATTGGTTGGACCGTCCCACATGATCGCAGGGACGGTTACGTACCGCATGCGCCCTTGGAATATGTGGGCCTTTAGGCAGGCATCAGCCTGCAGGACCAGGAGCGCGAGTCTTCAAAGGTACGGAGGCACCAGGTAGATGCGGACTTTATTTGCGGTTCGGACCTCATTAAATCCAATGGGACACTGCGGGCCACTTACAGCGTTTATTTTTTAGCGACTTTGCAGTGAAGTAGAATGTTTGTAAGTGAGACTTCCTATTGACATTGTAGTAGCAGGACAAATCTGCTTTGGATGATATACAGGCCGAAGATATCGGCTGTTAGATTCTGAATTAAAATATAATGTAAACCACTGAAACTGTTGAATTGTAGTTGACCCCAGCACCAGCTGTTTAATTATTCTTTTCGTATTACCAATGCAGTGACAAACATACAAAGTTTACAGGAATATCCGGGACCTGAATGTGTGCGAGACCCTGCTCTTAATTCACTCGATAAGGTGGACCATGACGAGCTGTTTCACCTTGTCCAGAACAGTAGAACCAGAGGACACGGCCTGAGATTGAAGGGGGTAAATTCAAAATTAATCTCTGGATTATTTCAGTGAGCGGCTGTCTATCTGTGGAACAATCTTCCTTCCTAATCTTTAAAATCAAGACTAGAGGACAGTGCAGTTCATGGAATACGGGCAGCAACATTAGAATTTGAATAAAGGGGAATTTAGGGGAACACTGTAAATGTTTAATTAGAAATGGAGAACAGGAAAATTAAGTCCATAAATTAACATTTAATTAGAAATAGAATAAAGGTAATATAGGGGAACACAGTGATCGATTAATTATAAATAGATGACAGTGGAATATGGCAACTGATATTAGAAATAGGGACCAGCATTTAGAAGTAGAGGACATTGGGAAAAGCGACTATTCAATTAGAAATAGAGGACAAGGAGATTCAGGGAAATCAACTCACTGTCTAACTAGCAATAGAATTCATGATGCGGAGATGCCGGTGTTGGACTGGGGTGGACAAAAGTGAGAAGTCGCACAACACCAGGTTATAGTCCAACAGGGTTATTTGAAAACACAAGCTTTCGGAGCGGCTGCTCCTTCGTCAGGTGAAGTGAAGAAATAAAAATGGGCACAGCATATATAGACAGAGAACAATGCCTGTGCAGAGAACAATTCCAGAAGACTACAGTTAATCTTTCTAACTGCCATTTATCACACCTCGGAAGAGAGACAATCACGGCAATCAAATGACCCAAAGACATTAAATCAAAGACGATAGCAAAATACAACAAAGACAATGAGGTGGGGTCACAAGGAGTCAAATGTGTCAGATGCTGCAGTCTGCCCACGATGACAGCATCGCTGCGACATCCTCAGTACTCAACACCAACAACAGCCAATCTCCAGACGCCATCCTACAACTCATCCGCTTCATCCTTGACCACAATGTCTTCACCTTCGACAACCAGTTTTTTACCCAAACGCACGGATCAGCCATGGGGACCAAATTTGCACCCCAATACGCCAACATCTTCATGCACAAGTTCGAGCAAGACTTATTCGCTGCACAGGACCTCCAACCAAGGCTGTACACCAGATACATCGACGACATTTTCTTCCTTTGGACCCACGGCGAAGGATCACTGAAAAGATTACACGATAACATCAGCAAGTTCCATCCCACCATCAAACTCACCATGGACTACTCCTCAGAATCGGTTTCATTCATGGACACACGAATCTCCATCAAAGACGGACATCTCAGCACATCACTCTGCCGCAAGCCGATGGACAACCTCACGATGCTCCACTTCTCCAGCTTCCACCCTAACCACGTTAAATAAGCCATCCCCTATGGAAAAGCCCTGCGAATACACAGGATCTGCTTAGACGAGGAGGAACACGATGGACACCTACAGATGCTGAAAGACGCCCTAGTAAGAACGGGATATGACGCTCGACTCGTCGATCGACAGTTCCGATGGGCCACAGAGAAAAATCGCATAGACCTCCTCAGAAGCCAAACACGGGGCACAACCAAAAGAGTACCCTACGTCGTCCAGTACTTCCCCGGAGCGGAGAAACTACGCCATGTTCTTCGCAGCCTTCAACATGTCATCGATGACGACGAACACCTCGCTAAGGCCATCCCCACGCCTCCACTACTCGCCTTCAGACAGCCGCCTAACCTCAAAAGTACCATCGTTCGCAGCAAATTACCCAGCTTTCAGGAGAATAGCGAACACGACACCACACAACCCTGCCACGGCAACCTCTGCAAGACATGCCAGATCATCTAAACAGATACCATCATCACACGTGAGGACACTACCCACCAGGTACATGGTGCATACTCATGTGACTCGGCCAACGTTGTCTACCTCATACGTTGGAGGAAAGGATACCCTGGAGCATGGTACATCGGCGAGACCATGCAGACACTGCGATAACATATGAACGGACACCGCGCAACAATCGCCAGGCAGGAGTGTTACCTCCCAGTCGGGGAACACTTCAACACTCAAGGTCATTCAGCCATGGATCTTCGGGTAAGCGTTCTCCAAGGCGGCCTTCGAGACACACGACAACGCAAAATCATCGAGCAGAAACTGATAGCCCTGTACAGCACCCATGAGGACGGCCTCAACCGGGATCTTGGGTTCATGTCACGCTACATGAAACCCCACCTGACGTAGAGTCATCCATGTTGACTCTGTCCTATCCTGTCCCCATTTGCTAAGTGCTCCGCTATTTCATCCTTAATGATGGACTCCAGCATTTTGCCCACAACTGATGTAAGGCTTACAGGTCTGTAATTACCTGCTTTTTCCCTACCCCCCTTTTTGAATAGTGGGGTAACGTTAGCTACCCTCCAATCCATGGGCACTGTTCCCGAGTCTAATTAATTCTGAAAAATCATACTTAGTGCATCCGCTATCTCTAGGGCCACCTCCTTCAGTACCCTAGGATGCATGTTATCAGGCCCTGGGGATTTGTCCGCCTTCAATCCCTTTAGCTTCCTTAACACCATATCCTTAGAGATATTGACTTGCGTCAGTTCCTCCTTTGCCAATGTCCCTATTTTTCCCGATATCCCAGGGAGGTTTTTTGTGTCTTCCTTCGTAAAGACTGACCCAAAGTATGCATTTAGCTGGTCTGCCATTTCCTTATTTCCCGTTATATATTCCCCCGTATCTGACTGCAATGGACCAACTTTGGTTTTCACCAGTCTTTTCCACTTGATATACTTATAAAAGCTTTTGGAGTTAGTTTTTATATTTTCCGCCAGCTTGCTTTCGTAAGCTATTTTGCCCCTCTTGATTAAGCCCTTTGTCCTCCTTTGCTCTATCTTAAACTGTTCCCAATCTTCCGCTCTGGCGCTTTTTTTGGCTATTTTATACGCCCTATCTTTGGATTTTATGCTGTCTCTAATTTCCCCTGTTATCCACGGTTGAGTCAACTTTTTAGATTTCCTTTTATGCCAGATTGGTATAAACAATTTTTGCAATTTTGTCATTCTATCTTTAAATGCTTGCCATTGTTTATCTACCTCCAGTCCTCCCAGGAACGTTGTCCAATCAGACCTACTCAGTTCCCGTCTAATGGCATCATAATTCCCCTTGTTTAAATTCAGGACCTTAGTCTCTGAGTCAATTTCTTCGCGCTCCATTTCGAGTGATAAACTAATACAGCACCTCAAGCGAATATAGAAATTCAAATTAATACAGCACCACAAACTAATACAGCACCGCAAACTAATACAGCACCTCAAGCGAATACAGCACCTCAAACTAATACAGCACCGCAAACTAATACAGCACCACAAACTAATACAGCACCTCAAACTAATACAGCACCTCAAGCGAATATAGAAAATCAAACTAATACAGCACCTCAAACTAATACAGCACCACAAACTAATACAGCACCTCAAACTAATACAGCACCTCAAGCGAATATAGAAAATCAAAATAATACAGCACCTCAAACTAATACAGCACCTCAAACTAATATAGAAAATCAAACTAATACAGCACCGCAAACTAATACAGCACCTCAAACTAATACAGCACCTCAAACTAATATGGAACATCAAACTAATACAGCACCTCAAAAGGGGAGAGTTTAAACTAGCTTGGCAGGGGGATTGGAACCTAAGCATAGAGTCAATAGGAAGGGAAGAAAAACTGGAATTGGAAAACAAAAACGTAGAAATTAAATTGGAGGGACAGAGGAATCGAGGGTTAGATAGTAGTCAACAAGGAGGTTTGCCTGTGCTAAATGGTATATACCTCAAATCAAGTAGTATAGCGAACAAGGCAGATGAGCTGAGGGCACAGGTAGATGCTTGGGACTATGATATTATAGCTATTACAGAGATGTGGCTGAAAGAGGTGCAGGTATGGCCGCTCAAAATTCCTCATTGCAGGATTTTCAGACAGGATAGAGAGGGAGGTAAAAATGGAGTGTGGTCGCGGTATTGATTAAATAAACTATTACAGCTGTGAGGAGCGATGATATGTTGGAGGGATCGTCAAACGTGGCCATATGTGTCGAATTGAAAAACAAAAAAAGGGGCGATCACACTGCTGGGTTAATACTGCAGACCCCCAAATAGTGAGAGGGAGATAGAAGAACAAATATGTAGACACATTTCTGAGAAGTGCAAAAACTATAGGGCAGTAATAGTCGGGGATTTCAACTACCCCAATATTAAGTGGGATAAAATTACTGTTTCAGGTCGAAGATCTTTTGACCTGAAACGTTAACTCAGTTTCTCTCTCCACGGATGCTGCCTGGCCTGCTGAGTTTTTCCAGCGTTTTCTGTTGTTATTTCGGATTTCCAGCTACCACAGTAAGTTGCTATCATAAAGTTAGTGTGATGGGTATAGAGGGTGCGGAATTCCAAAAATGCATCCAGGAAAACTATTTTAGCCGGTATGTTGCAAGCTCAACAAGGGTGGGGTCGATTCTGGACTTAGTTTTAGGGAATGAAGCTGGGCAGGTAGAAGGCGTATCAGTGGGGTAGCATTTTGGTGCTAGTGACCATAATTTTGTTAGATTTAAGGTATTTATGGAAAAGACAAGGATAGACCAGGAATAAAAATTCTAAATTGGGGAAAATGTTTTGCTAAACTCAGAGGGGATTTAGCCATAGTGGACTGGAAACAGCTACTTAAATGTAAATCAGTGTCAGAGCAGTGGGAGGCATTCAAGGATGAGATCCGGAGGTTTCAGACCAAACATGTGCCCTTAAAGAAAAAAGAGGGTATTAACAAATCCAGAGTCCCCTGGATGTCTAGAGACATACATGTTAGGATAAAGAAAAAAAGGGAGGCGTATGACAGATACCAATGACTAAATATTCTAGAATCTTTAGAAGAGTACAGAAAGTACAAAGTTGCAATAAAAAGGGTATTAGCAATGCAAAGAGAGAGCATGAAAAATTCTTGGCAAGCAAAATCAAGGAAAACCCAAAGATGTGTTATAAATATATTAAGAGTAAGAGGATAACTAAAGAAAGGTTAGGTCCTATTAGTGATCATGAGGGTTATCTGTGTGTGGAGGCGGGAGACATCGGTAGGGTTCTTAATTAATACTTCGCATCTGTTTTCACAAAGAAGAGGGCCGAAGCAGATATTGCGATCAGGGGGGAGGATTGTTTAATATTAGATGAAATGAAAATAGTGAGAGAGGACGTATTAAGGGGTTTAGCAGCTTTGAAAGTGGATAAATGCTTAGGCCCGGATGAAATGTATCCCAGGTTGTTAAGCGAAGCAAAAGATGAAATAGCAGAGGCCCTGACCATCATTTTTCAATCCTGTCTGGCTTCAGGTGTGGTGCCGAAGGACTGGAGGACTGCTAATTTGGTAGCCTTGTTTAAAAAGGGAGAAAAGGATAGACCGAGTAATTACAGGCTAGTCAGCCTAACCTCGGTGGTGGGAAAATTATTGTAAAGAATTCTGAAGAACAGGATCAATCATCATTTAGAGAGACACGGATTAATCAAGGATAGTCAGCACGGATTTGTTAAGTGAAGGTCGAGTCTGACAAAGTTGATTGAATTTTTTCAGGAGGTAACAAGGAGGGTAGATGATGGTACTGCGTTTGATGCAGTGTATCTGGACTTTAGCAAGGCTTTTGATAAGGGTCCAAATGCAGACTGGTCACGAAGTTAAAAGCCCATGGGATCCAGGGCAAAGTGTCAAGTTGGATTCAAAACTGGCTCGGAGACAGGAAGCAGAGGATAATGGTTGATGGGTGTTTTTGCGACTGGAAAGACTGTTTCCAGTAGAGTTCCGCAGGGCTCTGTGCTATGCCCCTTGCTTTTTGTGGTACATATCTATGATCTAGACTTAAATATACGGGGTATGATTAAGAAGTTTGCAGATGATACAAAAATCGGCTGTGTGGTTGATACTGAAGAAGGAAGCTGTAGACTGCAGGAAGATATCAATAAACTGAAGTCAATCTGAATCAGAGGAAAAAAGCTCCACTGCCTGAAGTCATACCTAGCACAACTGAAGATGATTGTGGTGGTTGAAAGATAATCATCACAGCCCCAGGACATCGCTGCAGGAGTTCCTCAGGGCAGTGTCCTAGGCCCAACCATCATCTACTGCTTCATCAATGAACTTCCCTCCAACATAAGGTCAGAAATGGGGATGTTTGCTGATGACTGCACAGTGTTCAGCGCCATTCGCAACTCCACAGATAATGAAACAATCCATGCCAGCATACAAGAAGACCTGGATGAAGTTCAGGCTTGGGCTGATAAGTGGCAGGTAACATTCGCGCCACAGAAGTGCCAGGGAATGACTATCTTCAACAAGCGAAAGTCTAACCACCTCCCCTTGACATTCAATTCCATTACCATCGTCGAATCCCCCACTAACAGCATCGTGGGAGTCACCATTAACCAGAAACGTAACTGGACCAACCACATAAATACTGTGGCAACAAGTGCAGGTCAGAGACTGGGTATTCTGCGGCGAGTGTCTCACCTCCTGACTCCCCAAAACCTTTCCACCATCTACAAGGCACAAGTCTGACACTGAACATTATTATTAGTATCAGTAATAGTGTTATTAATAAACTCTGGGGATTGACTCTGATTCCTGTTATTTCTCTCTCTGATCCCAGGCTGTATAGAGTGGGTCTCACAGATTCTGGTGCCGAGGATCTCGCCTCCGCTCTCAGTACAAACCACTCACTGACGGATCTGGGCCTGGGATTAAACTCCTTCATAGACCGCTCTGTCCCCGCTCTCAGCCGCCTCACACTGACCTGCCGGAGTCTGGAGCGGATCGAGTGAGTGTTTGTGTTAATGTTTAATGTAGTAAATAAAATATCAATGGGATTCAGTCACTGTGGGTAATATTGGTCTGTAATTATTATTGAAATATTAACCCCAGTCTCGCGGTTATTTACACTGATCAATCTGTTTATTTCCTGTTTAATCTTTAATCTGTTTCAGGCTGGGGAACAATCGGTTCAGTTCAGACGGAGCGAGACTCCTGAGGGCGCTGCAGGGAGCAAGACCCGGATTGAGCGTGTTCGTTAATTGAATTTAATTTAATTGAACGGTTTCCCGCTCGAGCTGATCGTGTCCACGCCCATTGTGATGTCAGAGGCCCTGCCACAGGGTCACGTGACTCAGCCGATCCCAGGCTGCACCCCTTTCAAAATGGATGTGAGAGTGAGTGAGTTTCTGCAAATTGCAGAATCTGTCTGTATGTCATTTTGGTTTTAATCTTCCAAATCGGCAGACATCCCTCTGCAGGCTGGCCAGGCTGTGAGTTTGTGTGTGACAAGGCAGGCTGGCAGGCAGTGAGAGAAATCAAGACACCATGCAGAATAAAATACTGAAAACTGTCTGTTTGCTTTGAAACTCCCAAACAGAGCAGAGCAATGAAAGAAATCAAATTTATTTCATTGCTGACAGTGATTTCTGGCAATTTTGCAGGCTGGCTGTATGTGTGTGTGTGTGTGAGAGAGAGAGCGACAGACAGACAGCAAAAGTTGGTGTGTATGCAGAGCTTGTCTGTGTTAATTATCTGCCGTGTGCATTGCTACTGCATCTCATGTCTGAAAACAACTGAAAGTATATACCATTAGATCATATTGTTTTAATTCCAGACTGCAATGTTGTGGGATCTCACTTTGCCTTTCTTTCAAGAATTTTGTAAAAAGCAAATCTACATATATACATCAAGCCATTTGATATTTTTCTGGACTGGACTTTATTGGGGAATGTTTGTGGAGTGTTTCATGGCACATGCTGCTGTGGGATCTTACTCTCTCCTTCAGCCCAACCCAAACAAGACAAGACATTTGTTAAAAATAAGTATATATTATATTTTTTGTTATTTTCAGAATAATCCATTTGATTTTTTTCTGGACTGGGCTTTATTGAGGAATGTGCTTGGGATGTTTTCACAGCAAAAGCTGCTGTGCGATCTTTCCATTCATTTTATTACACTCCAGGCAAACCACAGACAGGCAGACATTTAGTTTACAGAGGTAAAGTATATATATTATTATTTATTCCTCATTATTTACTTCTTTTCACCCTCCCGGGCTTTCATTTCCTCTCGGGGACCCGGATTTCTGGGGCCTCGGCATCACCACTTCCTGTTTGTTTTTAATCGTCAAACATGGACACAGATCGAGGAAGGGACATCATCAAAAATTGACACTCCCAGGCTCCACATCATACAAAATGGATGTGTCTGTGTGAGTTTCTGCAAATTGCAGAGTCTGTCTGAATGTGTGTGTCATGTTACTGTAAATTTGAGTTCAATGTGTTTGGGAGGGAGAATATGTGAGTGAGAGACAGACAGAGAGTCAGTATGAGCGAGAGAGACATGAAATCAAAAAAAGTAGCAGAATAGAAAGCCTTTTTCTTTAGGCCACAAAGTGCAAAGATAAGATAGTGAAAAGTGTCTTTTTGGTTTTAATCTTCGAACACGGCTGTCTTCCCTCTGCAGGCTGGCCAGGCTGTGAGTATGTGTGTACGTGAGAGAGAGAGGGCAAAAGCTGGAGTTTGTGTGAGATGTGGTCTGCTTTCTTATTACTTGCTGTTGTTATATTAAACCCCATTGATTTAATTCTGGTCCACATGTAATGCTGTTGTGTATCACTTTATTGCATTTTGTTTCACTTCATTTCCCTTCAAGACAGACAGTCTGTCAGTGAGATACTGAAAAATGTCTTTGTGGACTGTCTGACAATAAAAGCTGCTCTGGGATCTTTGCATTCTTTTTATTCCACTCCACTCAAATAAAGACAAGGCTGGCAGTCAGTGAAAGAGACACATGAAATCAATACAAAATGCAGAATATAAATAAAAACAGAAAATGCTGGAAATACTCAGTATGTTAGGCAGCATCAGTGGAGATACAGAGAAACCGAGTAAATGTTGCAGCTCGATGACCTCTAGTCAGAACCTTGCCAGACTCTGACAAAAGGTAATCGAGCTGAAACATTAACTCTGTTTCTCTCTCTCTCCACAGATGCTGCCTTACCTGCTGAGTATTTCCAGCATTTTCTGTTTTATTTCAGATTTCCCACATCCACAGCATTTGCTTTTGATGCAGAATAGAAAGCCTATTTCTGTAGGCCGCAAACTGAAAAGATTTCTCTGTGTGTGTGTGTGTGACAGAGAGAGAGACATAGCAAGGTACAACTGAGACAATCTTGCTATGTCTTTGATGTGGTACCTTCCTGGCTGACCTGATTGTTTATCTGCCGAGGTGTGATAAAGTTAGTCAGGATGATTTAATTTAGTTGTCTGCAATTGTAAGGTACACATGCATTGTTCTCTATCTATATATGCTTTGGCGATTCTGTATCTTTTTACTTCACCCGACGAAGGAGTAGTAAGCTCCGAAAGCTTGTGATTTCAAATAAAACTGTTGGACTATAACCTGGTGTTGTGCGACCTCTCAATTCAAATTATCTGCCATGTGCATTGGTACTGCATCTCATGTCTGAAAAAACAGAAAGTATACACCATTAGATCATCTTAATTTAATGCCAGACTGCACTGTTGTGAGATCTTACTTTGCCTATCTTTCAAGAATTTTGTAAAAAGCAAATCTACATATATGCATCAAGCCATTTGATATTTTTCTGGACTGGACTTTATAGGGGAATGTTTGTGGAGTGTTTCATGGCACATCCTGCTGTAGGATCTTACTCTCCCCTTCAGCCCAACCCAAACAAGACAAGACATGTGTTTTAAAAAAAGTATATATTATATTTTTTAATTTATTTTCAGAATAATCCATTTGATTTTTTTCTGGACTGTGCTTTATTGGGGAATGTGCTTGGGATGTTTTCAGAGCAAAAGCTTCTGTGCGATCTTTCCATTCATTTTATTACACTCCAGGCAAACAACAGACAGGCAGACATTTAGTTAACAGAAGTAAAGTTATTATTTCTGATTGTATTTATTTCTTTTCACCCTCCGGGCTTTCATTTCCTCACGGGGACACGGATTTCTGGGGCCTCGGCTTCACTTCTTCCTGTTTGTTTGTCCTCATCAAACATGGCTGCACAGCCAGGAAGGGAAATCATCAAAAACTTGGAATGAGTGACCATAACATGGTTGAATTCCATATTCAATTAGAGGGTGAGAAGGTTGGATCTCAAACAAGCGTGCTAAGCTTGAATAAAGGAGACTATGAAGGTATGCGAGCGGAATTGAGTAGAGTGGATTGGGAAAATAGATTAAAGGGTAAGACGACACATGATCAGTGGTGTACATTCAAGGAGTTATTTTACAACTTCCAAAAAATATATATTCCACTGAAAAGAAAAGGGTGTAAAAGAAAGGACAGTCATCCGTGGCTAAGTAAAGAAATTAAGGATAGTATTCGACTAAAAACAAGGGCATATAAGGTAGCAAAATCTAGTGGGAGGACAGAGGATTGGGAAAACTTTAAAAGGCAGCAAAAAATAACAAAAAGATTGATTAAGAAAGGGAAGATAGATTATGAAAGTAAATTAGCAAAAAATATAAAAACAGATAGTAAGAGTTTTTATAGTTATATAAAAAGAAAAAGGGTGGCTAAAGTAAATGTTGGTACCTTAGAGGATGAGACCGGGAAATTAATGTTGGGAAATATGGAGATGGCAAAAACACTGAATGAATATTTTGTATCAGTTTTTACAGTAGAGGACACTAAGAATATCCCAACACTGGACAAACAGGGGGCTATAGGGGGAGAGGAGCTAAACACGATCAAAATCACTAAGGAAGTGGTACTCGGTAAAATAATGGGACTCAAGGCGGATAAATCACCTGGACCTGATGGCTTACATCCTAGAGTCTTGAAGGAAGTGGCGGTAGGGATTGTAGATGCATTGGTAATAATTTTTCAAAACTCCCTGGATTCCGCTGAGGTCCCGGCAGACTGGAAAACTGCTAATGTAACACCCTTATTTAAAAAGGGCAGTAGACAGAAGGCTGGCAACTATAGACCGGTTAGCCTAACATCTGTGGTAGGTAAAATTTTGGAGTCCATTATTAAGGAAACAGTAACAGGACATTTGGATAATCATAATTTAATAGGACAAAGTCAGCATGGTTTTACGAAGGGGAAGTCATGTTTGACAAATTTGCTGGAGTTCTTTGAGGAAGTAACATATAGAGTGGATAAAGGGGAACCAGTGGACGTAGTGTATTTAGACTTCCAAAAGGCATTTGACAAGGTGCCACACAAAAGATTATTGCTTAAGGTAAAAAATCACGGGATTGGGGGTAATATTCTGGCATGGATAGAGGATTGGCTATCCAACAGAAAGCAAAGAGTTGGGATAAATGGTTCAATCTCAGACTGGCAATCAGTAACTAGTGGTGTTCCACAGGGGTCAGTGCTGGGTCCCCAACTCTTTACAATCTATATTAACGATTTGGAGGAAGGGACCAAGTGTAACATATCAAAATTTGCAGATGATACAAAGATGGGAGGGAAAGTAGTGAGTGAGGAGGACATAAAAAACCTGCAAGGGGACATAGACAGGCTAAGTAAGTGGGCAGAGATTTGGCAGATGGAATACAACACTGGAAAGTGTGAGGTGATGCACTTTGGCAGGAAAAATCCTAGAGCAATTTATTATCTTAATGGCAAGAAACTGGAGAGTACTGAAGTGCAAAGGGATCTGGGGGTCCTGGTGCACGAAACTCAAAGGTTAGTATGCAGGTGCAGCAAGTGATTAAGAAGGCAAATGGAATGTTGGCTTTCATTGCTAGGGGGATAGAATATAAAAATAGGGAGGTATTGCTTCAGTTGTACAAGGTATTGGTGAGACCGCACCTGGAATACTGCATACAGTTTTGGTGTCCTTACTTAAGGAAAGACATCCTTGCTCTCGAGGCAGTGCAAAAAAGGTTCACTCGGTTAATCCCGGGGATGAGGGGGTGGTCATATGAGGAGAGGTTGGGTAGATTGGGACTCTACTCATTGGAGTTCAGAAGAATGAGAGGCGATCTTATTGAAACATATAAGATTGTGAAGGGGTTGGATCGGGTGGATGCGGGGAGGATGTTCCCGATGACGGGTGAGACTTGAACTAGGGGACATAGTCTTAGAATAAGGGGCTGCTCTTTCAAAACTGAGATGAGGAGGAACTACTTCACTCAGAGGGTGGTAGGTCCATGGAATATGCTGCCACAAAAAGCTGTAGAAGCTACAACATTAATTAAATTTAAAACAGAAATAGACAGTTTCCTAGAAGTAAAGGGCATTAAGGGTTACGGGGAGCGGGCAGGAATTTGGACATGAGTCTAGGTTCGGATCGGTCATGGCCCTGTGGGTAGTGGAGCGGGCCCAGGGACCGTGTAGCCTGATTCTGCTCCTATTTCGTGTGTGCAATTCTGTTAGATGCAGGAGATGGTTCTGTGATAGATAGTAGATTGGCGGTTAGGATCAGATCAGCCATGATCTTATTGAATGGCGGAGCAGGCTCGAGGGGCCGATTGGCCTACTCCTGCTCCTATTTCTTATGTTCTTATGTTCTTATGTTCTAAAACTGACACTCCAGGCTGCACCCATTTCAAAATGGATGTGTGTGTGTGAGTTTCTGCAAATTGCAGAGACTGTCAGAATGTGTGTGTCATGTTACTGTAAATTTTAGTTCTATGTGGGTGGGATGGTGACTGTGTGAGTGGCAGACAGACAGAGAGTCAGTGAGAGCGAGAGAGACATGAAATCAAAAGGCAAGTTGCAGAATAGAAAGCCTGTTTCTGTAGGCCACAAAGTAAAAAGATAAGATACTGAAAAGTGTCTTTTTGGTTTTAATCTTCCAACACGGCAGTCATCTCTCTGCAGGCTGGCCAGGCTGTGAGTGTGTGTGTCTGAGAGAGAGAGAGAGAGGGCAAAAGCTGGTGTTTGTGTGAGATGTGGTCTGCTGTCTTATTACCTGCTGTTGTTGTATTAAACGCTATTGATTTCATTCTGGCCTGGTCCACATGTAATGCTGTTGTGTATCACTTTATTGCACTTTATTTAATTTCACTTCAATTCAAGACAGACAGACAGTCAGTCAGTGAAATACCGAAAACTGTCTTGGTGGTCTGTCTGACAATTAAGGCTGCTCTGGGATATTTGCATTATTTTCATTCCACTCTTCTCAAATCAAGACAGGCAGACAGTGAGAGAGACACATGAAATCAAGACAACATGCAGAATAGAAATAAAAAACAGAAAATGCTGGAAATACTCAGTATGTTAGGCAGCATCAGTGGAGATACAGAGAAACAGAGTAAATGTTTCAGCTCGATGACCTTTCGTCAGAACATTTCCAGAATCTGACAAAAGGTAATCAAGCTGAAACATTAACTCTGTTTCTCTCTCTCTCCATAGATGCTGCCTTACCTGCTGAGTATTTCCAGCATTTTCTGTTTTGATTTCAGTTTTCCTACATCCACAGCATTTGCTTTTGATGTAGAATAGAAAGCCTGTTTCTGTAGGCCGCAAACTGAAAAGGTGAAATACTGAAAACTGTCTGTTTGCTTTTAAACTGCCAAACATAGCAAAACAATGATAGAAATCAACTTTCTTTCATTCCAACAGTAATTTGTGACGATTTTGCAGGCTGGCTGTGTGTGTGTGTGTGTGTGTGACAGAGAGACAGACAGACAGCAAAAGCTGGTGTGTATGCAGGGCTTATCTGTGTTCAAGTTATCTGCCATGTTCATTGATAATGCATCTCATGTCTGAAAATATCAGAAAGAATACTCCATTTTATCATATTGATTTAATTCCAGACTGCACTGTTGAGGGATCTTACTTTGCCTTTCTTTCAAGAGTTTTGTAAAAAAGCAAATCTACATATATACATCAAGCCATTTGATATTTTTCTGGACTGGACTTTAAAGGGGAATGTTTGTGAAGTGTTTCATGGCACATCCTGCTGTGGGATCTTGCTCTCCCCTTCAGCCCAACCCAAACAAAACAAGACATTTAAAAAAAAATCGATATATTATATTTTTTAAATTATTTTCAGAATAATCCATTTGATTTTTTTCTGGACAGGGCTTTATTGGGGAATGTGCTTGGGATGTTTTCAGAGCAAAAGCTGCTGTGGGATCTTTCCATTCATTTTATTACACTCCAGGCAAACCACAGACAGGCAGACATTAGTTAACAGAACGAAAGTATATATATTATTTATTCCTGATTGTATTTACTGCTTTTCACCCTCCCGGGCTTTCATTTCCTCTCGGGGACCCGGGTTTCTGGGCCCTCGGTTCACTTCTTCCTGTTTGATTGTCCTCGTCAAACATGGCCGCACAACCAGGAAGGGACATCATCAGAAATTGACACTCCCAGGCTCTGAATTTTTCCAAATAATTGTGTGAATGTGAGTTTCTGCAAATTGCAGAGTCTGTGTGAGTGTGTATGTATGTGCGTGGGTATCTGTGTGTCTGCCAATTGCAGAGTCTGTGTGAGGGTGTGAGTGATGTTCATGTAAATTTTAGTTCAATGTGGTTGGGAGGGAGACTGTGTGAGTGGCAGACAGACAGCCTGTGAAAGCGAGAGAGACATGAAATCAAAAGGCAAGTTGCAGAATAGAAAGCCTATTTCTGTAGGCCACAAAGTGAAAAGATAAGATACTGAAAAGTTTCTTTTTGGTTTAATCTTCCAACACGACAGTCATCCCTCTGCAGGCTGTGAGTGTGTGTGTGTGTGTGTGTGTGAGAGAGAGAGAGAGAGAGAGGGCAAAAGCTGGTGTTTGTATGAGATGTGGTCTGCTGTCTTATTACCTGCTGTTGTTGTATTAAACCCTGTTGATTTCATTCTGGCCTGGTCCACATGTAATGCTGTTGTGTATCACTTTATTGCACTTTATTTCATTTCACTTCACTTCAAGTCGGACAGTCAGTGAGATCCTGAAAATGTCTTTGTGGACTGTCTGACAATAAAAGCTGTCTGGGATCTTTGCATTCTTTTTATTCCATTCTACTCAAATCAACACAAGGCAGACAGGCAGTGAGAGAGACACATGAAATCAAGACAACATGCAGAATAGAAATAAAAACAGAAAATGCTGGAAATACTCAGTAGGTTAGGCAGCATCAGTGGAGTTACAGAGAAACAGAGTAAATGTTTCAGCTCGGTGACCTTTCGTCAGAACCTTGCCAGAATCTGACAAAAGGTAATCAAGCGGAAATATTAACTCTCTTTCTCTCTCTCTCCACAGATGCTGCCTTACCTGCTGAGTATTTCCAATACTTTCTGATTTTATTTCAGATTTCCCACATCCACAGCATTTGCTTTTGATGCAGAATAGAAAGCCTGTTTCTGTAGGCCGCAAACTGAAAAGATAAAATACTGAAAACCGTCTGTTTGCTTTTAAACTGCCAAACAGAGCAGAGAAATGATAGAAATCAACTTTCTTTCATTGCTGACATTGATTTGTGGCAATTTTAAGGCTGGCCTCTGTGTGTGTGTGTGTGTGTGTGTGTGTGTGTGTGTGTTAGAGAGAGAGACAGACAGACAGCAAAAGCTGGTGTTAATGCAGGGCTTGTCTGTGTTCAAGTTATCTGCCATGTGTATTGGTACTGCATCTCATGTCTGAAAAAAACAGAAAGTATGTACCATTAGATCATACTGATTTCATTCCAGACTGCACTGCTGTGGGATCTTACTTTGCCTTTCTTTCAAGAATTTTGTAAAAAGCAAATCTACATATAGACATCAAGCCATTTGATATTTTTCTGGTCTGGACTTTATAGGGGAATGTTTGTGGATTGTTTCCTGGCATTTCCTGTTGTGGGATCTTACTCTCACCTTCAGCCCAACCCAAACAAGACGAGACCTTTAAAAAAATATATATCTATATTATATTTTTTAAATTATTTTCAGTATAGTCCATTTGATTTTTTTCTGGACTGGGCTTTATAGGGGAATGTGCTTGGGATGTTTTCAGAGCAAAAGCTGCTGTGGGATCTTTCCATTCATTTTACTACACTCCTGGCAAACCACAGACAGGCAGACATTTAATTAACAGAAGTAAAGTATATATATTTTTATTTATTCCTGATTGTATTTACTTCTTTTCACCCTCCCGTGCGTTCATTTCCTCTCGGGCACCAGGATTTCTAGGGCCTCGGCTTCACTTCTTCCTGTTTGATTGTCCTCATCAAACATGGCCGGACAACCTGGAAGGGACATCATCAAAAATGGATACTCCCAGGCTGCAAATTGTAAGAGTAAAAAATTAATTGTAATAATGTAAGGGCAAATCAGTTGTAATGTTTAAGATTAGTTGAACTGCTTAAAGGACTATAGTAAAGGTCAAAGTATCTCCCGAAGGCTACAAGCCGATGGAGACGGGTATAATTAGATAAAGACCAGCTTGCTTAGGCTGCGGTATAGACAATGCAGACACTGCAGAACAAAAACGTGAATCATTGTTTTCTATAATAAACTAACCTCGAAAAGGCGTAAGAATGAAACCTTGCAGTGCAGGTGGCTGACCACTATTAAACAAAAGCAGAAGTAAAGGATGAGTTTCGCTAACAGTGTAAGATTCTAATCAAGTTGTTTTTAGAGACCCTAAGGGTCGCACATGATGTAATAACTGTGCTGATGTTTGTATTTTCTGGCTTCTTGAAGTGTATAAAGAAGCTTGGCTGACCACTATTAAATTGAGAAGCTGGTCATTAGACCGCGGGGGCTATGACTCTTCTCCCAGTGCACTTTGAATAATAAACAGTGATCTTTTGCTTTGAGACAGACTCGAGTGCATTAATTTTTCACCAACACAAATCTTTCCAAATAAATGTGTGTGTGTGAGTTTCTGCAAATTGCAGAGTCTGTGTGAGTGTGTGTGTCATGTTACTGTAAATTTTAGTTCAGTGTGAGTGGGATTAAGACTGAGTGAGAGACAGACAGACAGTCTATGAGAGAGAGACATTAAATCAAAAGGCAAGTTGCAGAATAGAAAGCCTGTTTCTGTAGGCCGCAAAGTGAAAAGATCAGATACTGAAAAGTGTCTTTTTGGTTTTAATCTTCCAACACGGCAGTCATCCCTCTGCAGGCTGAGAGTGTGTGTGAGACAGAAAGAGGGCAAAAACATGTGTTTGTATGCGATGTGGATGCTGTCTTATTACCTGCTGTTGTTGTATTAAACCCTAGTGATTTCATTCTGGCCTGGTCCACATGTAATGCTGTTGTGTATCACTTCATTGCACTTTATTTCATTTCACTTCACTTCAAGACAGCCAGTCAGTCAGTGAGATAATGAAAAATGTCTTTGTGGACTGTCTGACAGTAAAAGCTGCTCTGGAATCTTTGCATTATTTTTATTCCATTCTACTCAAATCAAGACAAGGCAGGCTGGCAGGCAGTAAGAGAGACATATGAAATCAAGACAACATGCAGAATAGAAATAAAAACAGAAAATGCTGGAAATACTAGCAGGTCAGGCAGCATCAGTGGAGATACTGAGAAACAGAGTAAATGTTTCAGCTCGATGACCTTTCGTCAGAACCTTTCCAGAATCTGACAAAAGGTAATCGAGCTGAAACATTAACTCTCTCTCTCTCCACAGATGCTGCCTGACCTGCTAGTATTTCCAGCATTTTCTGTTCTTATTTCAGATTTCCCACATCCACAGCACTTCCTTTTGATGCAGATTAGAAAGCCTGTTTCTGTAGGCCGCAAAATGAAAAGATAAAATACTGAAAACTGTCTGTTTGCTTTTAAACTGCCAAACAGAGCAGAGGGATGGTAGAAATCAACTTTCTTTCATTGGTGACAATTTTGCAGGCTGGCCTGGTTTTGTGTGTGTGTGTGTGTGTAAGCTGGTGTATATGCAGGGCTTGTCTGTGTTCAAATTAGCTGCCGTGTGCATTGGTACTGCATCTCATGTCTGAAAAAAACAAAGTATATACCATTAGATCATACTGATTTAATTTCAGACAGCGTTGCTGTGGGATCTTACTTTGCTTTTTACAAAATTCTTGAAGGAAAGGCAAAGCTACATATATACATCAGGCCATTTGATATTTTGATGTTCTGGGGAGGTGGGACCAGTACAATCTGGACGGTTTGCACCTGGGCAGGACCGATGTCCTGGGGGGAGTGTTTGCTAGTGCTGTTGGGGAGGGTTTAAACTAAAATGGCAGGGGGTTGGGAACCTGTGCAGGGAGACAGAGGAAAGGAAAGCAAGGATAGAAGCAAAAGACAGGAAGGAGAAAAGCAAAAGTGGCAGTCAGAGAAATCAAGGTTGTAAATCAAACGGCTACAGTAAATAATAATTCTAAAAGGTCTAAGAGTCTTAAAAAAGCCAGCCTAAAAGCTTTGTGTCTTAATGCGAGGAGCATTCGTAATAAGGTGCTAGAATTAGCTGCGCAAATAGATGTAAACGGATATGATATAATTAGGATTACGGAGACATGGCTCCAGGGTGACCAAGGCTGGGAATTCAACATCCGGGGTATTCAATATTCAGGAAAGACAGCAAAAAAGGAAAAGGAGGTGGGGTAGCATTGCTGGTTAAAGAGGAGATTAACA
This sequence comes from Squalus acanthias, assembly GCA_030390025.1. NCBI lineage: Eukaryota > Metazoa > Chordata > Chondrichthyes > Squaliformes > Squalidae > Squalus > Squalus acanthias. The sequence goes on from JASTWF010000081.1 coordinate 764,330, forward strand.
CAATAGTAAGGAAGGATATTAGCTCTGATGTGGAGTCTGTATGGGTAGAGCTGAGAAATACTAAGAGGCAGAAAACATTAGTGGGAGTTGTATACAGACCCCCAAACAGTAATGCTGAGGTTGGGGATGGCATTAAATGGGAAATTAGAGACGTGTGCAATAAGGGCACAGCAGTTATCATGGGTGACTTTAATCCACATATAGATTGGGCTAACCAAATTAGTAACAATACTGTGGAGGAGGAATTGCTAGAGTGTATACGGGATGGTTTCCTGGACCAATATGTCGAGGAACCAACTAGAGATCAGGCCATCTTAGACTGGGTATTATGTAATGAGAAAGGATTAATTAGCAATCTTGTTGTGCGAGGCCCCTTGGGGAGGAGCGATCAAAATATGATAGAATTCTTCATTAAAATGGAGAGTGAAGTAGTTGACTCAGAGACTGCGGTCCTGAATTTAAATAAAGGAAACTACGATGGTATGAGGCACGACTTGGCTAGGATGGATTGGAGAATGTTACTTAAAGGGTTGATGGTGGATAGGCAATGGCAAACATTTAAAGATCGCATGGATGAACTACAGAATCTGTCCAGAGCGTGGTGTACACTTTCCCGCACCTCACCATCCAAGAGTTTGTAGCCGCACTCGCAGAATTCCTGACTCCAGATCCCGGGGACATCCTGAAACTCCTCAGAGAAGCCCACAGCAAGGAAGATGGGCGATTTGAGATATTTATCCGTTTTGTTGCTGGTCTCTCCTCCCCACAGTCAGCTCGGCCCCTGGAGGAGTTTCTGGGTCTATTTCTTCATCAAACCACCTGCCGAGTGATTGACTGGGTGAAGGAGAAGGTTGAAGGACAGATTGGAAACACAGAGAGTGAAACTGGTAAAAGGAACCTCCTGAACACATTCCACTACCTGTTTGAGTCTCAGAATAAAGCACTGGCTCGGAAAACAGTGGGATCTGTAGAATCACTTACCTTTAGTGGATTGACATTGAACCCGATTGACTGTGCGGTCCTGTCTCACGTCATTGGACTCTGTGATACAATAAAAGAACTCGATATAGGAGACTGCTCCATTCAGTGTGAGGGACTCCAGCGGCTGGGACCCGTACTGCACAAATGCCGGGAGTTGAGGTAACTGTTTATTTGTCTCTAACTGTTGGGTGAATTGTAGAACAGTCACGGATTGTGTTGTTGCTCCGTAATGTAGGGAAACAAACAGTTCAGTTAAACCAGAGAGAAGCAGATTCAACACAAATATGTCCAATAATAAGAGGATCGGTCAGTAATTCCCTAAGGGCTGGAGAATCTAAAATGGATCCTTGTGAACAAGTAGGGATTTTACATTCTTTATGGGATCAGCAAATACAGGTCACTGAGAGTCTGATAATTGAATTACAATAAATCATATTTAATAAGGGCGGACAGCAGAATGTAAACATAAAATATAATCCGGCAGTAAAGATAAAATTAATTTAAAATATTTTCCAAATCCACCATTTCAACTGGGAACAGGAGAGAAACTCGAGTTTAAATCACGAACAGTTCGATATTTACTCCAATACCGTGCAGGGTATGTCATGTCGAGGGGTTAGTTTCCTGGATTGGGAATATTGGGGAATCGGGAATTCTTTCAGCTGTAAATGTTTACAATTATTCACAGTCCTGAACATTGAGTACAGATTGATATTCAGGATCTTAAACCTGCCGGTGAAAAGGTTCCGATCTAACCGGAGTACTGACACATACCAGCCAGCGGTGGGGCTTCGCACACAGCGGGCAGCTCCTGGGTAAACCGGGGGCAGTGATCCCGGGAATTCCCCATAATCCGCCCCCTGTGTGTGAGGCCCCGCTCGGGAAGGGAACTTCCGAAAATTCCCCAAAACCTGTCGGGCCAGTTACACCTGAAATAAATGTAGAGCCAGTTTAATGGGAATAAAGTGAGAGACTCCCCTCCCCTATAAACTTGGAGCACAGGGACATTTGAAACTTGTAACGGGACAGAATAAACTCTATTGCTGCTATTGACAAACATTCACTATAAGCCCTCTGACTCCCACAGCTAACTGGAATACACTTCCTCCCACCTCGCTTCCTGTAAGGACCCTGGTCCATTCTCCCAGTTTTTCTGTCACTGCCGCATCTGCTCTGACAATGCCATGTTCCATACTAGTGCTTCCGACATGTCTTCCTTATTCCTCATCCGAGGATTCCCCTCTACCGTGGTGACACGGCTCTTGACCGTGTCCGTTCTATTTCCCGCACTTCTGCTCTCATCCCTTCCACTCCCTCCTAGAACCATGATAGGGTTCCCCTTGTCCTCACCTTTCACCCCACCAGCCACCATATTCAACGTATCATCCTCCGCCATTTCCGCCACCTCCAGCGTGATCCAAATGCATCTTTCCCTCACATCCCCTTTCAGCATTCTGAAGGGATTGCTCCCTCCACGACACCCTGGTCCACTCCTCTATCACCACCAACACCCTTCCCCTTCCCACAGCACCTTCCCGTGCAAGCGCAGGAGTTGCTACACCTGCCCTTTTACCACTTCCCTTCCCACTGTCCAGTTCCCGAAACACTCCTTTCAGGTGAAACAGCGATTTACTTGTACTTCTTGCAATTTAGTATACTGTATTCGCTGCTCACGATGCGGTCTCCTCTACATTGGGGAGACCAAACGCAGATTGGGTGACCGCTTTGCGGAACACCTCCGCTCAGTCCGTAAGGGTGACCCCGAGCTTCTGATCGCCTATCGCTTTAATTCTCTGCTCCACTCCCACTCTGATCTCTCCATTCTCGGCCTCTTACACTCTTCCAACAAAGTACAACATAAGATCGAGGAACAGACCTCATCTTTCAATTAGGCACTTTACAGCCTTCTGGACTCAACATCGACTTCAACAATTTCAGCCTATAAACTCGGCCCCTATTTAAATTTTTTGATGATTCTGCTATTGCCATTCACACCTCATCTAGATTCATCTTTTGATTCTTAACTTGTCCCATTACCATCACCTTTTGCTTGCACCATCATCCCTTTTGTCTTTTAATCTCTCCTGTCTTCCACCCTATCACAGACCTTCCCTTTTGTTCTTTCCTCCGCTCCCTCCACCTTTCCCGGCCCCGACACTTGCTTAAAAATCTGTTACATCTGTAACTTTTTCCAGTTCTGACGAAGGGTCCTCGACCTGAAACATTAACTCTGTTTCTCTCTCTATAGATGCTGCCTGACCTGCTGGGTATTTCCAGCATTTCCTGTTAATATTTCAGCATAAATTCTCCTTGTTATATAAAATCCTGGGGGACGGATTTTACAGCAGCAGTTAGCGTTTCACAATATAACTCACCCCGAGATATTCTACAGATTAATATAATGCACAGAGTATAAAGTACAGGGAATCACCGCTTTATCATTTAATTCGGGGAAAATCGCCCCATTCCCAGAAAATCCGGGATTTAAGGAGAAGCAGAAATGAGACAATTTTCTCCAAACATGACGAGGCCAGTCACTGAGCTCCAGGAGGGTAATTCTGACCATCAGGGAATGAGATCGAACTGAGGGACACCCGACCCCACCCGACCCCGGACCCACCCGATCCGGCCAGCCACCGACCCTCCACCGACCCAGCACCGACCCCACCCGACCCGAACCCGACACCACCCGACCCCGGCCTCACCCGACCCGACCCCACCCGACCCGCCCCCGACCCCACCAGACCCGCCCCCGACCCCACTCAACCCGCCACCGATCCCGGCCCCACCCGACCCGCCACCGGCCCCGGCCCCACCCGACCCCGGCCCCACCCGACACGACCACACCCGACCCCACCCGACCCCGGCCCCACCCCACCCGACCCCGGTAATGTTGGAGTAGAGTCACCACCAGTAATGTTAGAGTACGATCACCAACAATAATATTACAGTAGGATTACCATCAGTAATATTAGAGAAGGGTCACCACCAGTAATGTTAGAGTGGAGTCATCAACAGTAATATTAGAGTAGAGACACCAGCAGTAATATTAGAGTAGGGTCTCCAGAGTACTGATAGAGTAGGGTCACCACCAGTAATGATAGACTGGGAACACCATCAGTAATGTTAGAGTTGGGTCAACACCAGTAATATTAGAGTGGGGTTAACACCATTAATGTTGGACGAGTTTCACCCCCAATAATGTTGAAGTAGCGTCACCAACAGCAACGAGAGTAGGATCACAATAAGTTTTGTCCGATTAGGTTCACCAACAGTAATGCTAAATCACGATCACCACCAGTAATGTTGGAGAACGGTCACCATCAGAAACGGTAGAGTAGGGTCACCAGCAGTAATGTTAGAGTAGGGTCACCATCAGTAATGCTCGTCTAGGTTCACGACCAGTAATGTTCGACCAGGTTCACCAACAGTAATGTTAGAGTAGTTTCAACACCAGTAACGATAGAGTAGGGTCACCACCAGTTATGTTAGAGCAGGGTTAACACCAGTAATGTTAGAATAGAGTTAACACCAATAATGTTCGAATAGTGTCACCATCTGTAATGTTAGAGTACAGTCACCAGGAGTAATGTTAGAGTAAAGTAAGTCACCAGAAATGTTAGAGTGGGGCATCACCAGTAATGTTACAGAAGGATCACCACCATAAATGTTACAGTAGGATCACCATCAGTAAAGTAATCATAGAGTCACCACCAGTAATGTCAGAGTAGGGTCACCACTAGGAATATTAGAGTAGGGTCACAGTCAGTTTTGCTAGAGTAGGGTCAGCATGAGAAATGTTAAACCAGGGACACTACAAGTAATGATAGATAGTTTCGCCACCAGTAACGTTAGAGTAGTGTCATTACCAGTAATGTTAGAGTAGGATCACCGCCAATAATATTACAGTAGGGTCAAGTTAGAGTAGGGTCACCAGCATTAATGATAGAGTAGTTTCATCACCAGTTAAGTTAGGTTAGGGTCACCACCAGTCATCTTAGAGTAGGGTCACCACCAGTAATGTTAGAGTAGAGTCACCACCAATAATGTTAGAGTAGGGTCACCACCAGTAATGTTAGAGTAGAGTCACCACCAGTAATCTTAGAGTAGGGTCACCACCAGTAATGTTAGAGTAGGGTCACCAAAAGTAATGTTAGAGTAGAGTCACCACCAGTAATGTTAGAGTAGAGTCACAACAAGTAATGATAGAGTGCAGTCAGTACCAGTAATGTTAGAGTAGAGTCACCACCAGTAATCTTAGAGTAGGGTCACCACCAGTAATGTTAGAGTAGTGTCACCACCAGTAATGTTAGAGTAGGGTCACCACCAGTAATGTTAGAGTAGAGTCACCACCAGTAATGTTGGAGTAGAGTCACAACAAGTAATGATAGAGTGCAGTCAGTACCAGTAATGTTAGCCTGGAGACACCACCATTAATGTCGGAGTAGATTCACAACCAATAATGTTAGAGTAGGGTCACCAACAGCAATGATAGAGTAGGGTCACAATCAGTTATGTCAGAGTAGGGTAACCAAAGGTAATGTTAAATCACGTCGAACAGTAATGTTGAAGAATGGTCACCATCAGTAGTGTTAGATTAGTTTCACAAGGAGAAACTTTAGAGTAAGGTCAACAACAGTAATGTTAAAGTACGATCAACACCAGTAAGTTTAGAGTTGGGATATCACGATTAATTTTAAAGTAGGTTCACCGCTTGTAATGTAGGAGTAGGATCACTACCGGCAATGTTAGCCTTGTGTAATGACATGTACACTGAGAGTACGATCAACTTCATTAATGTTAGCATAGTGTTATCTCCTGTAATGTTAGAGTAGGGTCAACACCGGCAATGAAAGACTGGGGTCGTCACCAGTAATGTTAGACTAGCGTCATCACCAGTAATGTTGCAGTCGAGACACCACCAGTTATGTTAGAGTATGGTCACCACCAGTAATGTTCGCGTAGAGTCAACAGCATTAATGTAATCACCGTGTCAAAGTCAGTAATGTTAGAGAAGAGTCACTACCAGTGATGTTAGTGTAGGAGCACCACCAATAATGACAGAGTAGTGTCACCACCAGTAATGTTAGCGTCGGTTCACCACCAGTAATGTTCGACCAGTTCAACAACAGTAGTGTTAGAGTAGTTTCAACACCAGTAACGATAGAGTAGGGTCACCACCAGTTATGTTACAGTAGCATCGCCATCATTAATGTTAGAGTTGAAAAACCATCAGTAATGTTAGAGTAGGATCACCATCAGCAATGCTAGACTAGGTTCACCACCAGTAATGTTTGACCAGGGTCAGCACCAGTAATGTTAGAGTTGAGACACCACCAGTAATGTTAGAGTAGAGTCACCACCAGTAATGTTACAGTAGAGTCATCACCAGTAATGTTACAGTAGAATCACCATCAGTTATGTTAGAGTAGAGTCACCAACTGTAATGTTAGAATTGAGACACCACCATTAATGTTAGAGTAGAATCACCACCAGTAATGTTAGAGTAGAGTCACCACCAGTAATGTTAGAGTAGAGTCACCACCAGTAATGTTAGAGTTGAGACACCACCAGTATTGTTAGAGCAGTGTCACCACCAGTAATGTTAGTGTAGAGTCAACACCAGCAATGTTAGAGTAGGGTCATCACCAGTAATGTTAGAGTAGAGTCACCACCAGTAATGTTAGAGTAGAGTCACCACCAGTAATGTTAGAGTAGAATCACCATCAGTAATGTTAGAGTAGAGTCACCACCTGTAATGTTAGAATTGAGACACCACCAGTAATGTTAGTGTAGGGTCACCACCAATAATGTTCGAGTCGGGTCACCACCAGTAATGTTAGAGTAGAGACACCACCAGTAATGTTAGAGTTGAGACACCACCAGTAATGTTAGAGTAGGGTCACAACCAGTAATGTTAGAGTAGAGTCACCACCAGTAATGTTACTGTTGCGTCACCACCAGTAATGTTAGAGTTGAGACACCACCAGTAATGTAAGAGTAGTGTCACCACCAGTAATGTTACAGTTGAGACACCACCTGTAATGTTAGAGTTGAGACACCACCAGTATTGTTACAGCAGGTTCTCCACCAGTAATGTTACAGTTGGTTCACGACCAGTATTGTTAGAGTAGATTCACCACCAGTAATGTTAGAGTAGAGTCACCACCAGTAATGTTAGAGTAGGGTCACCACCAGTAATGTTGGAGCAGAGTCACAACCAGTAATGATAGAGTGCAGTGAGTACCAGTAATGTTAGAGTGGAGTCACCACCATTAATGTTGGAGTAGATTCACAACCAATAATGTTAGAGTAGGATCACCAACAGCATTGATGGAGTCGGGTCACAATCAGTTATGTCAGAGTAGAGTAACCAAAGGTAATGTTAAATCACAGTCACCAACAGTTATGTTGAAGAATGGTCACCATCAGTAGCGTTAGATTAGTTTCACAAGGAGAAACTTTAGAGTAAGGTCAGCAACAGTAATGTTATAGTACGCTCAACACCAGTAAATTTAGAGTTGGGATATCACGATTAATTTTAAAGTAGTTTCACCGCTTGTAATGTAGGAGTAGGATCACTAACGGCAATGTTAGCCTTGTATAATGACATGTACACTGAGAGTACGATCAACTTCATTAATGTTAGCATAGTGATATCTCCTGTAATGTTAGAGTAGGGTCAACATCGGCAATGAAAGAGTGGGGTCGTCACCAGTAATGTTAGACTAGCGTCATCACCAGTAATATTGCAGTCGAGACACCACCAGTTATGTTAGAGTTGAGACACCACCAGTTTTGTTAGAGTAGAGTCACCACCAGTAATGTTAGAGTTGAGACACCACCAGTATTGTTAGAGTAGTGTCACCTACAGTAATATTAGAGTAGAGTCACCACCAGTAATGTTAGATTTGAGACCCCACCAGTAATGTTAGAGTAGGGTCACCACCAGTAATGTTAGAGTTGAGACACCACCGGTTATGTTAGAGTAGGATCACCTACAGTAATGTTAGAGTAGTGTCATCACCAGTAATGTTAGAGTAATGTCACCACCAGTAATGTTAGAGTAGAGTCATCACCAGTAAAGTTAGAATAGAGTCACCACCAGTAATGATGGAGTTGAGACACCACCATTATTGTTAGAGAAGTGTCACCACCAGTAATGTTAGAGTAGAGTCACCACCAGTAATGTTAGAGTAGAGTCAACACCAGTAATGTTAGAGTAGAGTCACCAACAGTAATGTTAGAGTCGGGTCACCACCTGTAATGTTACAGTAGCATCGCCATCATTAATGTTAGAGTTGAAAAACCACCAGTAATGCTACAGTAGGATCACCATCAGTAATGCTAGACTAGGTTCACCACCAGTAATATTCGACCAGGGTCACCATCAGTAATGTTAGAGTAGAGTCACCACTAGTAATGTTCGAGTAGTGTCACCACCAGTAATGTTAGAGTAGAGTCACCAACAGTAATGTTAGCGTAGGGTCATCACCAGTAATGTTACAGTAGAATCACCATCAGTTATGTTAGAGTAGGATCACCAGCTGTAATGTTAGAATTAAGACACCACCAGTAATGTCACTGTAGGGTCACAACCAGTAATGTTAGAATTGAGACACCACCAGTAATGTTAGAGTAGAGTAACCACCTGTAATGATAGAGTAGGGTCATCTCCAGTAATGTTAGAGAAGGTTCACCACCAGTAATGTTAGAGTAGAGTCACCACCAGTAATGTTAGAGTTGAGACACCAGCAGTAATGTTAGAGTTGAGACACCACCAGTAATGTTAGAGTAGGGTCACCACCAGTAATGTTAGAATTGAGAAACCACCAGTAATGTTAGAGTCGGGTCACCACCAGTAATGTTAGAGTTGAGACACCACCAGTAATGTTAGAGTAGAGTCACCACCAGTAATGTTAGAATTGAGACACCACCAGTAATGTTAGAGTAGAGTCACCAACTGTAATGATAGAGTAGGGTCATCTCCAGTAATGTTAGAGAAGGGTCACCACCAGTAATGTTAGAGTAGAGTCACCACCAGTAATGTTAGAGTTGAGACACCAGCAGTAATGTTAGAGTTGAGACACCACCAGTAATGTTAGAGTAGGGTCACCACCAGTAATGTTAGAATTGAGAAACCACCAGTAACGTTAGAGTCGGGTCACCAACAGTAATGTTAGAGTTGAGACAACACCAGTAATGTTAGAGTAGGGTTACCTACAGTAATGTTAGAGTAGAGTCACCACCAGTAATGTTAGAGTAGAGTCACCACCAGTAATGTTAGAGTTGAGACACCACCAGTATTGTTAGAGTAGTGTCACCACCAGTAATGTTAGAGTAGTGTCACCACCAGTAAAGTTAGAGTAAAGTCACCACCAGTAATGTTAGAGTAGGGTCACTACCAGTAATGTTACAGTAGACTCACCACCAGTAATGTTAGAGTTGAGACACCACCAGTATTGTTAGAGTAGTGTCACCACCAGTTATGTTAGAGTAGAGTCAACACCAGTAATGTTAGAGTAGAGTCACCACCAGTAATGTTAGAGTCGGGTCACCACCTGTAATGATACAGTAGCATCGCCATCATTAATGTTAGAGTTGAAAAACCACCAGTAACGCTACAGTAGGATCACCATCAGTAATACTAGACTAGGTTCACGACCAGTAATGTTCGACCAGGGTCACCATCAGTAATGTTAGAGTAGAGTCACCACCAGTAATGTTAGAGTAGTGTCACCACCAGTAATGTTAGAGTTGAGACACCACCAGTATTCTTCGAGTAGTGCCACCACCAGTAATGTTAGAGCAGAGTCACCACCAGTAATGTTAGAGTAGGGTCATCACCAGTAATGTTACAGCAGAATCAACATCAGTTATGTTAGAGTAGAGTCACCACCTGTAATGTTAGAATTAAGACACCACCAGTAATGTCAGTGTAGGGTCACCACCAGTAATGTTAGAATTGAGACACCACCAGTAATGTTAGAGTAGAGTCACCACCAGTAATCTTAGAGTAGAGTCATCACCAGTAATATTAGAGTAGAGCCACCACCAGTAATGTTAGAGTTGAGACACCACCAGTAATGTTAGAATAGAGTCACCACCAGTAATGTTAGAGTTGAGACACCACCAGTAATGTTAGAGTAGAGTCACCACCTGTAATGATAGAGTAGGGTCATCACCAGTAATGTTAGAGAAGGGTCACCACCAGTAATGTTAGAGTAGAGTCACCACCAGTAATGTTAGAGCAGAGTCACCACCAGTAATGTTAGAGTAGGGTCATCACCAGTAATGTTACAGTAGAATCAACATCAGTTATGTTAGAGTAGAGTCAAGACCAGTAATGTTAGAGTTGAGGCACCACCAGTAATCTTAGAGTAGAGTCATCACCAGTAATATTAGAGTAGAGCCAAGACCAGTAATGTTAGAGTTGAGACACCACCAGTAATGTTAGAATAGAGTCACCACCAGTAATGTTAGAGTTGAGACACCACCAGTAATGTTAGAGTAGAGTCACCACCTGTAATGATAGAGTAGGGTCATCACCAGTAATGTTAGAGAAGGGTCACCACCAGTAATGTTAGAGTAGAGTCACCACCAGTAATGTTAGAGTTGAGACACCAAGAGTAATGTCAGAGTAGAGTCACCATCAGTAATGTTAGAGTAGGGTCACCACCTGTAATGTTAGAGTTGAGTCACCACCAGTAATGTTAGAGTAGATTCACCACCAGTAATGCTAGAGAAGTGTCATCACCAGTAATGTTAGAGTAGAGTCACCACCAGTAATGTTAGAGTTGAGACACCACCAGTAATGTTAGAGTAGAGTCACCACCAGTAATGTTAGAATTGAGACACCACCAGTAATGTTAGAGTAGAGTCACCACCAGTAATGTTAGAAAAGAGTCACCACCAGTAATGTTAGAATTGAGACACCACCAGTAATGTTAGAGTAGAGTCACCACCAGTAATGTTAGAAAAGAGTCACCAGCAGTAATGTTAGAGTTCAGACACCACCAGTAATGTTAGAGTAGAGTCACCACCTGTAATGATAGAGTAGGGTCATCACCAGTAATGTTAGAGAAGGGTCACCACCAGTAATGTTAGAGTAGAGTCACCACCAGTAATGTTAGAGTTGAGACACCACCAGTAATGTTAGAGTAGAGTCACCACCTGTAATGTTAGAGTAGGGTCACCACCTGTAATGTTAAAGTTGAGTCACCACCAGTAATGTTAGAGTAGATTCACCACCAGTAATGCTAGAGAAGTGTCATCACCAGTAATGTTAGAGTAGAGTCACCATCAGTTATGTTAGAGTAGAATCACCATCAGTAATGTAAGAGTAGAGTCACCACCTGTAATGTTAGAATTGAGTCACCACCAGTAATGTTCGAGTTGAGACACCACCAGTAATGTTAGAGTAGAGTCACCACCAGTAATGTTAGAGTAGAGTCACCACCTGTAATGTTAGAATTAAGACACCACCAGTAATGTCAGTGTAGGGTCACCACCAGTAATGTTAGAATTGAGACACCACCAGTAATAAAAGAGTAGAGTCACCACCAGTAATGTTAGAGTGGAGTCATCACCAGTAATGTTAGAGTAGACACACCAGTAATGTTAGAGTAGAGTCACCACCAGTAATGTTAGAGTAGAGTCACCATCAGTAATGTTAGAGTTGAGACACCACCAGTAATGTTAGAGTAGAGTCACCACCTGTAATGATAGAGTAGGGTCATCACCAGTAATGTTAGAGAAGGGTCACCACCAGTAATGTTAGAGTAGAGTCACCACCAGTAATGTTAGAGTTGAGACAAAACCAGTAATGTCAGACTAGAGTCACCATCAGTAATGTTAGAGCAGGGTCACCACCTGTAATGTTAGAGTAGAGTCACCACCAGTAATGTTAGAGTAGAGTCACCACCAGTAATGTTAGAGTTGAGACACCACCAGTAATGTCAGAGTAGATTCATCACCAGTAATGTTAGAATTGAGACACCACCAGTAATGTTAGAGTAGAGTCACCACCAGTAATGTTAGAGAAGGGTCATCACCAGTAATGTTAGAGTAGAGTCATCACCAGTAATGTTAGAATTGAGACACCACCAGTAATGTTAGAGTAGAGTCACCACCAGTAATGTTAGAGTAGAATCACCACCAGTCATGCTAGAGAAGGGTCATCACCAGTAATGTTAGAGTAGAGTCATCACCAGTAATGTTAGAATTGAGACACCACCAGTAATGTTAGAGTAGAGTCACCACCAGTAATGTTAGAGTACAGTCATCACCAGTAATGTTAGAGTAGAGTCATCACCAGTAAGGTTAGAGTTGAGACAACACCAGTAATGTTAGAGTAGAGTCACCACCAGTAATGTTAGAATTGAGACACCACCGGTAATGTTAGAGAAGGGTCACCATCAGTAATGTTAGAGTAGAGTCACCACCAGTAATGTTGGAGTTAAGACACCACCAGTAATGTCAGAGTAGAGACACCATCAGTAATGTTAGAGCAGGGTCACCACCTGTAATGTTAGAGTAGAGACACCATCAGTAATGTTGGAGTAGGGTCACCACCTGTAATGTTAGAGTAGAATCACCACCAATAATGATAGAGAAGGGTCACCACCAGTAATGTTAGAGTAGAGTCACCACCAGTAATGTTAGAGTTGAGACACCACCAGTAATGTTAGAGTAGAGTCACCACCTGTAATGTTAGAGTAGGGTCACCACCTGTAATGTTAAAGTTGAGTCACCACCAGTAATGTTAGAGTAGATTCACCACCAGTAATGCTAGAGAAGTGTCATCACCAGTAATGTTAGAGTAGAGTCACCATCAGTTATGTTAGAGTAGAATCACCATCAGTAATGTAAGAGTAGAGTCACCACCTGTAATGTTAGAATTGAGTCACCACCAGTAATGTTCGAGTTGAGACACCACCAGTAATGTTAGAGTAGAGTCACCACCAGTAATGTTAGAGTAGAGTCACCACCTGTAATGTTAGAATTAAGACACCACCAGTAATGTCAGTGTAGGGTCACCACCAGTAATGTTAGAATTGAGACACCACCAGTAATAAAAGAGTAGAGTCACCACCAGTAATGTTAGAGTGGAGTCATCACCAGTAATGTTAGAGTAGACACACCAGTAATGTTAGAGTAGAGTCACCACCAGTAATGTTAGAGTAGAGTCACCATCAGTAATGTTAGAGTTGAGACACCACCAGTAATGTTAGAGTAGAGTCACCACCTGTAATGATAGAGTAGGGTCATCACCAGTAATGTTAGAGAAGGGTCACCACCAGTAATGTTAGAGTAGAGTCACCACCAGTAATGTTAGAGTTGAGACAAAACCAGTAATGTCAGACTAGAGTCACCATCAGTAATGTTAGAGCAGGGTCACCACCTGTAATGTTAGAGTAGAGTCACCACCAGTAATGTTAGAGTAGAGTCACCACCAGTAATGTTAGAGTTGAGACACCACCAGTAATGTCAGAGTAGATTCATCACCAGTAATGTTAGAATTGAGACACCACCAGTAATGTTAGAGTAGAGTCACCACCAGTAATGTTAGAGAAGGGTCATCACCAGTAATGTTAGAGTAGAGTCATCACCAGTAATGTTAGAATTGAGACACCACCAGTAATGTTAGAGTAGAGTCACCACCAGTAATGTTAGAGTAGAATCACCACCAGTAATGCTAGAGAAGGGTCATCACCAGTAATGTTAGAGTAGAGTCATCACCAGTAATGTTAGAATTGAGACACCACCAGTAATGTTAGAGTAGAGTCACCACCAGTAATGTTAGAGTACAGTCATCACCAGTAATGTTAGAGTAGAGTCATCACCAGTAAGGTTAGAGTTGAGACAACACCAGTAATGTTAGAGTAGAGTCACCACCAGTAATGTTAGAATTGAGACACCACCGGTAATGTTAGAGAAGGGTCACCATCAGTAATGTTAGAGTAGAGTCACCACCAGTAATGTTGGAGTTAAGACACCACCAGTAATGTCAGAGTAGAGACACCATCAGTAATGTTAGAGCAGGGTCACCACCTGTAATGTTAGAGTAGAGACACCATCAGTAATGTTGGAGTAGGGTCACCACCTGTAATGTTAGAGTAGAATCACCACCAATAATGATAGAGAAGGGTCATCACCAGTAATGTTAGAGTAGAGTCACTATCAGTTATGTTAGAGTAGAATCACCATCAGTAATGTTAGAGTAGAGTCACCACCAGTAATGTTAGAGTAGGGTCATCACCAGTAATGTTAGAGTAGAATCACCACCTGTAATGTTAGAATTGAGTAACCACCAGTAATGTTCGAGTTGAGACACCACCAGTAATGTTAGAGTAGAGTCACCACCAGTAATGTTAGAATTGAGACAGCACCAGTAATGTTAGAGTAGAGTCATCACCTGTAATGTTAGAGTAGAGTCACCACCAGTAATGTTAGAATTGAGACAGCACCAGTAATGTTAGAGTAGAGTCATCACCAGTAATGTTAGAGTAGAGTCACCACCAGTAATGTTAGATTTGAGACACCACCAGTAATGTCAGAGTAGAGTCACCACCAGTAATGTTAGAGCAGAGTCACCACCAGTAATGTTAGAGTAGGGTCATCACCAGTAATGTTACAGTAGAATCAACATCAGTTATGTTAGAGTAGAGTCACCACCTGTAATGTTAGAATTAAGACACCACCAGTAATGTCAGTGTAGGGTCACCACCAGTAATGTTAGAATTGAGACACCACCAGTAATGTTAGAGTAGAGTCACCACCAGTAATCTTAGAGTAGAGTCATCACCAGTAATATTAGAGTAGAGCCACCACCAGTAATGTTAGAGTTGAGACACCACCAGTAATGTTAGAATAGAGTCACCACCAGTAATGTTAGAGTTGAGATACCACCAGTAATGTTAGAGTAGAGTCACCACCTGTAATGATAGAGTAGGGTCATCACCAGTAATGTTAGAGAAGGGTCACCACCAGTAATGTTAGAGTAGAGTCACCACCAGTAATTTTAGAGTTGAGACACCAAGAGTAATGTCAGAGTAGAATCACCATCAGTAATGTAAGAGTAGAGTCACCACCTGTAATGTTAGAATTGAGTCACCACCAGTAATGTTCGAGTTGAGACACCACCAGTAATGTTAGAGTAGAGTCACCACCAGTAATGTTAGAGTAGAGTCACCACCTGTAATGTTAGAATTAAGACACCACCAGTAATGTCAGTGTAGGGTCACCACCAGTAATGTTAGAATTGAGACACCACCAGTAATAAAAGAGTAGAGTCACCACCAGTAATGTTAGAGTGGAGTCATCACCAGTAATGTTAGAGTAGACACACCAGTAATGTTAGAGTAGAGTCACCACCAGTAATGTTAGAGTAGAGTCACCATCAGTAATGTTAGAGTTGAGACACCACCAGTAATGTTAGAGTAGAGTCACCACCTGTAATGATAGAGTAGGGTCATCACCAGTAATGTTAGAGAAGGGTCATCACCAGTAATGTTAGAGTAGAGTCACCACCAGTAATGTTAGAGCAGAGTCACCACCAGTAATGTTAGAGTAGGGTCATCACCAGTAATGTTACAGTAGAATCAACATCAGTTATGTTAGAGTAGAGTCACCACCTGTAATGTTAGAATTAAGACACCACCAGTAATGTCAGTGTAGGGTCACCACCAGTAATGTTAGAATTGAGACACCACCAGTAATGTTAGAGTAGAGTCACCACCAGTAATCTTAGAGTAGAGTCATCACCAGTAATATTAGAGTAGAGCCAAGACCAGTAATGTTAGAGTTGAGACACCACCAGTAATGTTAGAATAGAGTCACCACCAGTAATGTTAGAGTTGAGACACCACCAGTAATGTTAGAGTAGAGTCACCACCTGTAATGATAGAGTAGAGTCATCACCAGTAATGTTAGAGAAGGGTCACCACCAGTAATGTTAGAGTAGAGTCACCACCAGTAATGTTAGAGTTGAGACACCAAGAGTAATGTCAGAGTAGAGTCACCATCAGTAATGTTAGAGTAGGGTCACCACCTGTAATGTTAGAGTTGAGTCACCACCAGTAATGTTAGAGTAGATTCACCACCAGTAATGCTAGAGAAGTGTCATCACCAGTAATGTTAGAGTAGAGTCACCACCAGTAATGTTAGAGTTGAGACACCACCAGTAATGTTAGAGTAGAGTCACCACCAGTAATGTTAGAATTGAGACACCACCAGTAATGTTAGAGTAGAGTCACCACCAGTAATGTTAGAAAAGAGTCACCACCAGTAATGTTAGAATTGAGACACCACCAGTAATGTTAGAGTAGAGTCACCACCAGTAATGTTAGAAAAGAGTCACCACCAGTAATGTTAGAGTTGAGACACCACCAGTAATGTTAGAGTAGAGTCACCACCTGTAATGATAGAGTAGGGTCATCACCAGTAATGTTAGAGAGGGGCACCACCAGTAATGTTAGAGTAGAGTCACCACCAGTAATGTTAGAGTTGAGACACCACCAGTAATGTTAGAGTAGAGTCACCACCTGTAATGTTAGAGTAGGGTCACCACCTGTAATGTTAAAGTTGATTCACCACCAGTAATGTTAGAGTAGATTCACCACCAGTAATGCTAGAGAAGTGTCATCACCAGTAATGTTAGAGTAGAGTCACCATCAGTTATGTTAGAGTAGAATCACCATCAGTAATGTAAGAGTAGAGTCACCACCTGTAATGTTAGAATTGAGTCACCACCAGTAATGTTCGAGTTGAGACACCACCAGTAATGTTAGAGTAGAGTCACCACCAGTAATGTTAGAGTAGAGTCACCACCTGTAATGTTAGAATTAAGACACCACCAGTAATGTCAGTGTAGGGTCACCACCAGTAATGTTAGAATTGAGACACCACCAGTAATAAAAGAGTAGAGTCACCACCAGTAATGTTAGAGTGGAGTCATCACCAGTAATGTTAGAGTAGACACACCAGTAATGTTAGAGTAGAGTCACCACCAGTAATGTTAGAGTAGAGTCACCATCAGTAATGTTAGAGTTGAGACACCACCAGTAATGTTAGAGTAGAGTCACCACCTGTAATGATAGAGTAGGGTCATCACCAGTAATGTTAGAGAAGGGTCACCACCAGTAATGTTAGAGTAGAGTCACCACCAGTAATGTTAGAGTTGAGACAAAACCAGTAATGTCAGACTAGAGTCACCATCAGTAATGTTAGAGCAGGGTCACCACCTGTAATGTTAGAGTAGAGTCACCACCAGTAATGTTAGAGTATAGTCACCACCAGTAATGTTAGAGTTGAGACACCACCAGTAATGTCAGAGTAGAATCATCACCAGTAATGTTAGAATTGAGACACCACCAGTAATGTTAGAGTAGAGTCACCACCAGTAATGTTAGAGAAGGGTCATCACCAGTAATGTTAGAGTAGAGTCATCACCAGTAATGTTAGAATTGAGACACCACCAGTAATGTTAGAGTAGAGTCACCACCAGTAATGTTAGAGTAGAATCACCACCAGTAATGCTAGAGAAGGGTCATCACCAGTAATGTTAGAGTAGAGTCATCACCAGTAATGTTAGAATTGAGACACCACCAGTAATGTTAGAGTAGAGTCACCACCAGTAATGTTAGAGTACAGTCATCACCAGTAATGTTAGAGTAGAGTCATCACCAATAAGGTTAGAGTTGAGACAACACCAGTAATGTTAGAGTAGAGTCACCACCAGTAATGTTAGAATTGAGACACCACCGGTAATGTTAGAGAAGGGTCACCATCAGTAATGTTAGAGTAGAGTCACCACCAGTAATGTTGGAGTTAAGACACCACCAGTAATGTCAGAGTAGAGACACCATCAGTAATGTTAGAGCAGGGTCACCACCTGTAATGTTAGAGTAGAGACACCATCAGTAATGTTGGAGTAGGGTCACCACCTGTAATGTTAGAGTAGAATCACCACCAATAATGATAGAGAAGGGTCATCACCAGTAATGTTAGAGTAGAGTCACTATCAGTTATGTTAGAGTAGAATCACCATCAGTAATGTTAGAGTAGAGTCACCACCAGTAATGTTAGAGTAGGGTCATCACCAGTAATGTTAGAGTAGAATCACCACCTGTAATGTTAGAATTGAGTAACCACCAGTAATGTTCGAGTTGAGACACCACCAGTAATGTTAGAGTAGAGTCACCACCAGTAATGTTAGAATTGAGACAGCACCAGTAATGTTAGAGTAGAGTCATCACCAGTAATGTTAGAGTAGAGTCACCACCAGTAATGTTAGAATTGAGACAGCACCAGTAATGTTAGAGTAGAGTCATCACCAGTAATGTTAGAGTAGAGTCACCACCAGTAATGTTAGATTTGAGACACCACCAGTAATGTCAGAGTAGAGTCACCACCAGTAATGTTAGAGTTGAGACACCACCATTAATGTCAGAGAAGTGTCACCATCAGTAATGTTAGAGTAGGGTCACCACCTGTAATGTTAGAGTAGAGTCACCACCAGTAATGTTAGAGTAGAATCACCACCAGTAATGCTAGAGAAGGGTCATCACCAGTAATGTTAGAGTAGAGTCACCATCAGTTATGTTAGAGTAGCATCACCATCAGTAATGTTAGAGTAGAGTCACCACCTGTAATGTTAGAATTGAGTCACCACCAGTAATGTTCGAGTTGAGACACCACCAATAATGTTAGAGTAGAGTCACCACCAGTAATGTTAGAGTAGAGTCATCACCAGTAATGTTACAGTAGAATCACCATCAGTTATGTTAGAGTAGAGAAACCACCTGTAATGTTTGAATTGAGACACCACCATTAATATTAGAGTAGAATCACCATCAGTAATGTTAGAGTAGAGTCACCACCTGTAATGTTAGAATTGAGACACCACCATTAATGTTAGAGTAGAATCACCATCAGTAATGTTAGATTAGAGTCACTACCTCTAATGTTAGAATAGAGACACCACCGGTAATGTTAGAGTAGTGTCACCACCAGTAATGTTAGAGTAGAGTCACCACCAATAATGTTAGTTTAGAGTCACCACCAGTAATGTTAGAATTGAGACACCACCAGTAATGTTAGAGTAGAATCACCATCAGTAATGTTAGTGTAGAGTCACCACCTGTAATGCTAGAATTGAGACACCACCAGTAATGTTAGAGTAGGGTCACCACCAGTAATGTTAGAGTCGGGTCACCACCAGTAATGTTAGAGTAGAGTCACCACCAGTAATGTTAGAGTCGGGTCACCACCAGTAATGTTAGAGTAGAGTCACCACCAGTAATGTTAGAGTAGAGTCATCACCAGTAATGTTACAGTAGAATCACCATCAGTTATGTTAGAGTAGAGAAACCACCTGTAATGTTTGAATTGAGACACCACCATTAATATTAGAGTAGAATCACCATCAGTAATGTTAGAGTAGAGTCACCACCTGTAATGTTAGAATTGAGACACCACCATTAATGTTAGAGTAGAGTCACCACCAGTAATGTTAGAGTAGAGTCATCACCAGTAATGTTACAGTAGAATCACCATCAGTTATGTTAGAGTAGAGAAACCACCTGTAATGTTTGAATTGAGACACCACCATTAATATTAGAGTAGAATCACCATCAGTAATGTTAGAGTAGAGTCACCACCTGTAATGTTAGAATTGAGACACCACCATTAATGTTAGAGTAGAATCACCATCAGTAATGTTAGATTAGAGTCACTACCTGTAATGTTAGAATAGAGACACCACCGGTAATGTTAGAGTAGTGTCACCACCAGTAATGTTAGAGTAGAGTCACCACCAATAATGTTAGTTTAGAGTCACCACCAGTAATGTTAGAATTGAGACACCACCAGTAATGTTAGAGTAGAATCACCATCAGTAATGTTAGTGTAGAGTCACCACCTGTAATGCTAGAATTGAGACACCACCAGTAATGTTAGAGTAGGGTCACCACCAGTAATGTTAGAGTCGGGTCACCACCAGTAATGTTAGAGTAGAGTCACCACCAGTAATGTTAGAGTCGAGTCACCACCAGTAATGTTAGAGTAGAGTCACCACCAGTAATGTTAGAGTAGAGTCACCACCAGTAATGTTTGAGTTGAGACACCACCAGTATTGTTCGAGTAGTGTCACCACCAGTAATGTTAGAGTAGAGTCACCACCAGTAATGTTAACGTAGGGTCATCAAAAGTAATGTTACAGTAGAATCACCATCAGTTATGTTAGAGTAGTGTCACCACCTGTAATGTTAGAATTAAGACACCACCTGTAATGTTAGAGTACAGTCACCACCAGTAATGTTAGAGTAGAGTCATCACCAGTAATGTTAGAGTAGAGTCACCACCAGTAATGTTAGAGTTGAGACACAAC